>JAPYZP010010158.1:0-12159 GCA_030522985.1 Torymus sinensis
CTCTCTCTCTCTCTCTCTCTGCCCTCGCGCGATTTTGCGACCTTTTTATACTTCTCTTTCTGGGGGGGTAGAATCGCGGTGGTGGCGGCGGCGGCGGCTCTTTGATTTCATTAATATATGCCGGGGGCGCGCACTCGGTCTGCAGTTTCCCGACGATCCTCGGCGCACGAGGTCGCGGATCGGTATAGTGGAATTCGCGATGCCGTGAACGAGGAGGATTTTGTCGATTAAGTTTTATGGCACCGGAAGGATAATAAGGGTACCAGGATGTTGGCGCGATCAAAAAGGGTGATTTCCTTATAAATTTTACGGGATTGCGAGGAGAATGAATATTTTTTTTATAATAATAACGATATCATTTTTAATTATTTTCATTGTATAAGTTTTACGAGTATAGATAAATTTCTACACTTTATTATAGGGACATGTTTATTTTGAAAGAAAATATTTACGCGAGATTTTTTTCAATTATAAATATACTATAGCTTTGAAAAAATACATAACTGTATAAGAATTATAAATTTCACGATTAACGAAATAAAATATTTGTGCTCCATTACCGTATCTCGCACATGATATAACATTAAATTTATGCGTTTGCTCAAAAGGGCGGGCTGCGCGACAAGGGGCGCAAGATGACCAAGAAGAATGCGCCTGCGGCACTGCAAACTGAAGTCACTACCGACGAGGAGTGGGTCAAGATTTTAGAACGAAAGGGATTAGTTCGTACGCATTTTCATCGCCTCCTTTTTCCACGATTTTTCTTTTTTTTTATTATTATTCTTAATTTAATTTGTTCAATTGAAAATTATTAACCAGTCGCGGATGTCTATTCGGAGTGGAGCGGGCCCTGCACCGGCATGGTCAGTATTCTCAAGAAGATCAAGATGGAAATAGGAGGGGATAATTTGAGCTACGCGACGGTAAAGTACCTTTTTCTTTTTTTTATTCAATATTTGTGTTGTGAGGATTGAAAAAATTTGCCAAGCTGTTTTTTTTTTGTAATGCATTATAGAAAGTACTAATTTTAATCCCCCAGGCTAGATGCGATAATATCAATTCATTGGCGCGTTTTCGGGGCAAGAGTGAGCCTACGTGGATGTTTATTCGCGTGAGTTGCGTCAATGCTTGTACTTGATAGATATTATTTCCAAGATTTTTGTTTAATTAACGCGTTACTGATATTCTATAGGACGGAAAGATGGTAAATCTTATATTCGGAGCAAATTGTCCGCATCTACAAGACATTTTGACTAGAGAATTGAAAAGGGTGACTAACGACGAACCTCCCGAGTATGCTCAATATATTTTCCAATAGTATATAATTATTAATTTTTATAGGAAAAAATAAAGAGAAACTAATTCTAAGAACCTTTATTTAGATTCTCCTTAGAAGTATCAGAAATAAGCCCGAAAGAGGCGGACCGATTAAAAGCCATCGAGGAGGCGAACTTTGCTAAAGAAGCCGCGAGGCAGGCTCGAATAGGTAATGTATCATTTCTTTCGCGTGTCACATTAATACAAATTTCTTTTATATAATATACTTTCAAATATAACTGGATCAGCGAAAAGAACAAACGCAAAATGCTGCGTCATTCTACGTTCTAAAACGATCGTTCACTGGTATACGCCCCATAAATCCCCCGAGTTTCGCGTGCGAATTTCAAATTAAGTAGTATAATAATAAACTCGCTCTGTGCAGAGGCGGAAGTTAAGAGGAAGTACGAGGCGGAATTGGGACACCTGGTCGACTCGCTGGCTGTCGAGACCTGTCTCGTCCTCTTCCCCTGGATCTTCAAGGACGACGAGGGCAATAAGAGGGACAAGAGGTCCAGTCCGCCGTACATGGAGCTCGTCGATGACCTGCTACCCGGTAGCTTTCTCGCCGATCAGGAAGTCAGGAAACAGCTGGATGCGGATATTCTGGAGGAGATGCAAAGAGAGGTGAAATGACCGCACTTTTAGTGTTATAGATGCGAATGTTTTTTTTTTTGTTTCTTTTCTTTTATATAGTGTGACTACGAGCTGAGCGAGGATACGAAGCGGCTTTTGATGGATGGCAAAGCCATGTGCATGCGTCTGAAAATGACACACAAAGATCCGGATCTTGATATGGACAAATACCTGATCAATATGCTGTTCGGGGAACCCGCGATACCCGAAACACCCGAGGTGCTCGTCGAGGGCTGGTAATAAATGTTTTTTTTTCTTTTAAGTTCCTTTGAATCGCATCCCCCAAGAGTGGGTATATTAGCGACTGACAGTAAATGTTGTCAATCATTCCTGGTACGTGAATGAAAAAAGCTATTTTACGAATTTAACGCATCTCTTTTACAAGCTTCGTACAGCGAAACTTACCACCGCAGAAGGACTTGGCCAGAGATTCAGCGAGCGAAGAATCGGCTCCGGAGAAGATGCTGTGCCTGACGACTGTTTGGATTCCGATGAATTCGAGAAACAAGGCTTTGGCGTTTCGCGCCATGTTTACGAAATACGTCGAGAATGCATATCCAGTAATTTTCTTATCTATATTCATGTATACAATCTAAGGTGATGTTTGTAAAAGACGTAAGGTTGGTGAAAATATGTAATTTTAATTTCAGTATGAGGGAGCTGACAGTGATGTTCCTACGACGGTATTTAAATACGATAGTACGAGAAGAAAAGAACTGCAAGTCGTTTTGCAAATGTATAACAACGAGGTTGTCAACTTCGGAGTCTTTGAGCGCGATACGTTGCCTGATCCAAAGTTAATTGCCAACAGTATAGAACAATTTGAAGAGGAAGTCAAGGAAAAATCAAGGTTTGGAGTTGTTAAAATGTTTTCTACTTTAGGTAGGACGTATGAAAGCAACATAAACTAATGATTTGAAATAAATTTTTCAGTTATGAAGTGTTTGTAGCTGTTGTTAAAAAAGTTAATTCTGAAGTATTTTTATCATTTGCTGGCATAGGACCATATCATGTAAGTGAAAGTCCGGAAAAGGCCATAGAAGAAGCCAAACAATATTTCCCACGAATATCTATAGCTGTTGAAGAAGTGCAATCTGATGAAGAGGATAAGGGCACAGAAGAACCACCAGCTGCTACTTGAAATAGCTAAATATTTTAATAATTCAAATTTCATTATTCTATTTATATAATTTTAAAATCCTCATTAGTTTCCATTTTCTCAAATAAAGATAAATAATCTATAGTTTCTTTTGGATTAAATTGAAGAAATTAAAAAAAAATTATTGTTTTTAAAATAAATTGTTAATAATTGACACATAGTTCGTCAAGTAAGAGGATACAAGGTCATGGAAATATAGTCACTATACCAAAGGAAACAAATTGTAAATAATATTCCTTTGATGTTGTTTAATGATTTTTTTTTAAATAAAAAATGTTAAAAAAGAAATAATACAGTCAAATGGCTTATGTAAATACCGGCTTTTTTTATTTTTTCACCTCTCACTTACAACACACTTATCAAAAAGATTTTACTTCTTGTAACCGCAGCTACGCCTGCGACCACGTGCCCTCTCGAATTTACGTCCCTTAGAACGTACGAGTGGCTTAGTGTGCGAGTGTGGTACACCAGGAGCTGGGCCGAAGTGTTTGACAGCCTCACGTCCCTTGCGCGGTCCCTGCATAAGCACGGTTTTGCAGCCAGTTGGAGAACGCAGGGCAAGTTGATCGAATGTGATAATTTCACCTCCAGCCTTCAGAATGCGACCGCGGGCCTTCTCAGACACACGAAGAGCGCATACCTGATAAAAGAAAATTAATGTATTTATTAATTGCACTGTCAATAGTTTAAATACACCAAAATTTAAATAAAATTTTGAATAAATACATCTATAAATAAAAGTCTTTCATCTTTCCATTTCTATATCAAATTAATACTATGTATTACTCAATCTAATAGACTAAAAATATAATTGTAGTTTACATTTTGTTTTTGTACAGCCTTTTTGCCACATACTCATATATTAACAAAGTATCTGAATAGGAAGACGGATTTATTCTTGCGAACTTTGAAGTTATCTAACCATAAATGCTTAGACACTGTGTGAGTTCGCTAATTAATATTTATACATAACAAATAAAATATATATTATTGAATATCACCACTTCAGTGATATTAATTTTACATTAATTTTTGTATGCATTAAATTATATTAAAATTTCAACACATAATATAATCAATAATTTTAGGAATTAATTATAGAAAGAACCACATGTTTTTTTACCATACCCTAGCCAAAAGTATCACTTTTTTGCTCCTGGCTCAAAAACGCAAATGTAGTACTTAGTTTTGAACTGGTACAAAATAGTATATGCAAACTAGATGCGTAATATACTATAAATTTGACTAAATCTTAGAGAAGATTAAAGGCTTTTATTATATTGTCAATACTTTTAACATTTTATACAAACTAGATTTTCAATCAAAACTTACAGTCATTTTGGGAACTTCGAAAATCCTGGAATCATCGGTGATTGTGCCGACAACAACAGCAATGCAGTTTTCACGGCCAGGTTTCTTCATGAACCTTGTTATACGGGCCAGAGAAATTGGTGGGCGGTGAATTCTGCTCATAAAAAGCCTCTTCAGGATGATTCTGTTGAATTTGGCATTGGTCCTCCTGGCCAAGAATCTGTACAACTATAGGGACATATTTCACTGAGTGAGTTAATGTTCTTAAAAAATTAAAAAAATTATTTAAAAATAAGTGATTATGTCTCGGTCTGAATAACTATCTTTCATATATAGCAGAAAGATTGAATAGGAAGACTGACTTTACTCTAGCGAACGTTCAAATTGGATCAGGGTATCATTTAACCTCAGACACAGAGTGCGGTTCGCATAAAGTCACGAAGAAAAGGATTTAAAATCATGACAACTATGCTATAAACACTAAAAGATGTAATATATAAAAAATTAATTGTATATAAACAACTGCAGTGCTTCACGTGAGTGAAAGACAACATGGTTAAACTAACCTATAAACAATACAACAAAGGGCAAATAACGTCTGCTATCACTTATTTAAATGAAATTTTCAAAAAAGTGTCAGCGAAATACGATAATGCAATCATCGGCTCTGCAACGAAGTAACAATAGTATTTCAATAACAGCACATGATAACAACGTACCTTCACGAGAAGTCGTAGGTAAACGTCCTGGGACCTGGGCTCCGTTCGCCGAACCTTACGGTCATGTTTGTGGTTGATGTCGATACCCTGAAATAAAAATTACAATTGTAATCACTGGCCCGACAACAGCACTTACTCGTAAAATCATCCATTGTCGCGGATGTCCTACGCTATAAGCGATAAACACGGATTTTGCGAGCGTCTACGACGGCCGCGAACTGCTCACCATTTTGACGAGTAGGGAAAAGAAGCGACGGCCACGTTCACGCGTGCGGCTAGCGCAGCCCCGGAAAACGGAAGGAGAGTATATTTCGGAGCAGCGCCGCTGATCCGCGCGCCGCACGCGCGCAGGCTTGCAACACAGCGGACAACGCGCGCGAGCGTGAGTTCATGCTAGGTTGGCTCGCGGCGGCGGTTTTCGCGTGCTTGTGCCTTATCACGACGCAAGTATAGTTGAGTGATTTTTCGGCTTTTTTCCAGCAAATTATGGATTAGTTGAGTGAAACGGTGATTGAAGTTTCGAGTGCTGAATATGGGCGACTTTCACTCGCCGATGAGGTGCATCTCGCCGAGTGCCCGGTGAGTATGATCGTCATTTGTTGACGGTATACTTGTGTGTAATTACCTAGTCGTTGTTCTAATTCATGAGTAACTGCCAGTTATTTCGTAAAGCTAGGACTATTTTTAGCAATGTATGTCTTGTTTGACACTGATAATTTTGCCTCAAGTCATTGAATTTTTTATTTTTTAGTGTGCTGACTCCAAAACCACAAGTTCAACAGGCTTTGGATGTTAGGCAAACCCAAAAGAAGGCTAAAAATGCTATCACTTTATTCTGTATTAACAGTGTTTTATTCGGAGTTATAATTTTTGATATGTAAGTTTTTATACATTTTGTAATGAAAGGTTCATAATAAGTATTTAAATATTGATTTTTAGATTTTATGGGGGAGTGGCATATAAACCATTCTCATGGATCGAATGGGTACTAGCATCATTATTTGGTCTGAATTCTTTTTACCATTTAATAAGGTACTCAATAGCAGTATTCAGTTTAAGACCTGTTATACTAACTTCAAAGCAAAGAAAATTACTAGGAATAGCAGAAGAAGATCCGCTATTCAAAAATGAAGAGCCTGTACCACAGAAACCTTCAGAACCGAGTACTCCACTCAACTTTTCCTGCATGAATTTAAGCAGACACTCTGCTACACTTGGAAGTCCTAGTTTAAATGAATCCAGTAAGACCCAAATTTTAATAATTTGTATCAAAATAAAAATAATTGCTTTTATATTTTAAAGCCATAATTATTATTTTATGAATATCAAGAATTATTTATATGAATTTATTATTTTATGAATATAATATTTTTCATCAGAGGATTATTCATCTATTAGTCCATTTTCCAAATATGGTAGTCCATTATCACGTAGAGCAACATTGAGTCCAAATATTAGCGTTAATAAAACCTACAATAGTTCCATGAGTGCAAGTTTTACTGGTGAGGAACTCATACAAGATGAGACTGAGCTACAAAACTATCTAAAGGAAGTCACGAAAAAAGAACGCAAATCAACATCATCATCACATTCTGCTACTGTAGATCAACCATCAAATTTACTTAGTTCATTCTGGTCTCACCCAGCAACTCGAAGTCCTGGGGAAGTATCTCCATTATTAAGACGATGTGCTTATCAACTAGCACCTACAGTTGGTACGTATCTTGTAGTTTCTATTATTTCAGTCAGTTATTTATATTTTCAAATTATTAATTAAATGCAAAGTGTGTATATGGTATGTTCATTTTCCTTCTAGACAAGTCTAAATCATCTAGTCCAGGTGTTGAAGAAGGTAGTTCACCAAGAGCATTTGGAACACCTGATGTTTGGAGAAAGTATAGGATTGATCCAGTTAAAGTTAATCAATGGATAGCTAATTTACGCATGGTAATTTTAATTAAAATTAAAAAAAAAAAATGTGATCAATTTAAATTAAAAGTTTTCATAATAATATCTATTTTATTATTATAGTGGATTAGTAAAACTGTTGTTGAACGAGTTTCTTCAGAAATTGATAATGTATGTGCTAGTTTGATTCGTCACGGTTTAAGCGACTCTCAACCAGGAAATGTTGGTTTGGATAAACTTAGAAAACTTGCGCAATCGTTTTCGGTAACTGTTATACCCACTCTTCCCACTTTAGTTCCTTTTCTTGAGTTATCCAGCAATCAAGATTATTTAGTAAAGAGAATAAAAGTCCTTGCCAAAGGTGGATCCATGAGTGAATTTAAATGGAATAGTGGTGGTTCACATAATGGAAAAGAATGGGATTCAAGTCTTCCCACAGATACTGCGGTAAAAACTAACTACAATAATATTACGTTTAAATAAATGCTGTCATCAATGAATATTGTGTATTTTATGTCTGGAAATCATTCTGTTTTAGATTATAATGCACTTAGTTTCTACTTACATGGATACTCAACTTGAAGCTCCAATAAATCAACCTGATGCTAGACCTTTTACATCAATGTATACAGCTAAAACAGGATCAGAATTACCTCGTAATAAAGGTCCAATAATTGTAAATCAATCTGTAACTCCACCACATTATTGTCTTGCACTTTCTGGCGATTCACCTAGTCAAGATTATGAAGACATTCCAAGAGTAACTAAGATTTTATTTACTTATATTTAGATACAATTTATATACATTTATAATTTACATTTCTATTTTTATTTTTCAGGGCAGAAACAATTTATTTCATACTCTGCTTCTTTTCCTTTACGTCGTGAAAACTCGAGATCATGGAATGCTCGGTCGTGTTAATCTTGGTATGTCTGGGGTGAATGTTCTTTGGGTGATTGACTAAACTGTGAAAAAATCTTTTCTACTGTTAAGTATGATTTGTGAATGAATGTATATTTTTTTTCTTATTTCCGACGATAATTTATTGGATTGTATGTAAACAAGAATGTTACTTAATTTTTTTGAGATCCAGATCAATGTTGTTCTTGAGTTCTACTCATTAAATATTTAAGAAAGTAATCATAAAAGTTGAGAGATATGTATTTTTGTATAAATATGTATATATATTTTTTTAAGAAATTGTATTACCCATCAACAATGCACCCAAAAAAAAAAAAAAAAATATTTCTTTTCAGAGACATCTTAATCATTGTAAAGTAAAACACATTGACTACTATTTATAAAATGAATAAAGGACATATATATATTTTGCAGCAATATTAGTAACAGTTTTATTCTAATATTTTAACAAAGCATTCCACTTCCATTAAATACAAAAAATTAAAGTTAGTTATTTTTCTCAATTGAAAAGTGATTGATCTTGCATTTTATTATTATAAATATTTTTACTAGTTCGAAAATTTACGATATGCTAATTACAAATAAGCTATTTATTATTTTTTTAAACTATTGATAAATTATTAAAAAAAACTTAAATAATTTTTAAGATATCTTGATTTTTTTATTCTTTTAGCACTTAAATATACAAGAGCGTGTTGAAACAGTCCCTAGAAATTTATAAGTACATAAGTATTCTGCAATAAGACTGGAATTTTTATATCAGTACAATTAATCTTAACAAGTTGAATGACTGAAATTTAGTTTAACCCAGTATTTGCACCAATTGATCAATTACTTTACAGACGTACTAAACATGTTTTTACAGTTAAACAGCTCGCAATTGAAATCAATATTACTCTATAATTGGATATTAAATTTTATTCACTTCACATTTATAGCAGTTAAATATTTTTATTGATGCCGGTTTATTACAGCTATTTAACATTTCATTCCAGTCTAAATTCGGTAAACCACTAAAAATATAATAATAAAGTATATTTTTATTCCAATAATTTGTTCGCTTAGCAAAAATCCCCAGCAAACACAATTCCCGTACAAACCCAATCCAATCGCAATGATTCATTGCACTGTTCATACCTACATCCAGACAATCAACTACTTACCTTATAATACTATGCGGAAAGAAAGCGCTCGTGTGCCTCGATTACCGATAAAATCATAATCGCGCGCGCGTTTTCGTGCATTTCCACACGAAAATATTTTCTCCTCGTGCGCGCGAGAGCCGGGAAAGTTCGACGTTCGCGCAAATAGCCATGAGGAAACTCGGTGTAGAGCGCAGGTCGCGCACCTAGGCAGGAAACTTTCCCGAATTCGAGATGGAGTTCCGCCGCTAAATTTAACCCTGTTATGGGAGTCTCGCGGGCTTTTTTCTCAAGTTTTAAGGACGTTGTGCTGCCTCCCGACGAACTGAAGTGTCCCATCGAGTCAAGTTGAAATGGACGTTTAACTCTGTTCGATGGTGAGAGAGTATAGAGGTAAAGATGAGAGAGGGATAACGTGTATTCTCATGTATACTCAGTTATCGATTTGGTAAAGAGGAATGTTTTGAAAATTTATCAATAAACACGTGTATGATTCACACTACTTGTTTGCACTTATGTGAGTCGTGAAAAAGCAATTTTTTAGACGTCTGGCCACCTTTTATAGCCAGTGACTACGTATACAAGCAGTTGACAAATTTTATTGGCCTTGTTCAACGAGCGATACAAAATAAAGCATTTCAAATTAAACAAATGTTTTGTCTCTATAATACCCCGCCAGTTTGTTCCCAAGTCCACTTACCGCCGTACATAGACAAGTCAATATAATGAGTTTGCCAACTCTCTTTTTTTTTTGCAAAACCTCAAACCCAAGATAATGTGACCCTTCGCTTCGAAAAAAAAGCAAAAACAATCCCTTTCATCCTCGACACCCATTACTCACGTTATATTATCCCTAGCTCCGACGTCATTAATTAATCCAGGCCGAAAGTTCGCCTAAGAGATTCATAACGCGATCTACGCGGGGGCCGCGTGACGCGCTTGCGGCCGGATTCATCCAGCGGTGCTCCATTATACGCGGCGATTATCTCCACATGTCGTATTTTTTTTGTCCCTCAGCGTTAGGTGCATCGTATATAGACGCACATCCCCCGAGCGCGGAATGAATGAATTAAGAGAGACGGATAAGAGTTGCGTAAGATTTGATTTGAGGTCGGAAACCCTATATGCAGAACGCAGTTAAGTGCGCGCGCGTGCGTCTAGCTGGTCTATTTAGATCGCGGGAGGGAAATAAAAGGTGATGATGATGCTCTATAGTTCTATATGTTGATAGCTTTTAGCATGTTTTCAATGGAATTGCAAAGTTTGTATGGCGAAGTTAACGATTTATATATTTCTTTTCGGTGTTGAACGTAATTGTTTCTCACTGATTGGAGATAATGGAAAAAGTTTCTATTTCGAACAAAGGCAACTTTTGTAACACTGTTACGCGTAAAATTGGTCTTAATGATCGCGGCGGTATATATAGCCTATTTAGAAATTTGTGATTTCACAATGGTAATCGCTTTCGGCTTTCAATCAAACGGTATATATATACTGCGTACGCGCCATAAAAAGTAAATTCGTCATCGTTTTTGTTCACCTATACGCAAGCGTATAATATCGGAGTGAAAAACGAAATTTCACTGCGCGAGAGTCGTCAATATATATGCATTTCGGTGTACTGGTAAAATCGCGGAGCTTCCTCTTGTATACATACATGGACTTTGGCTAAAAGGTGAGCGACGAGAGAGCAGAGGTTCAAAGCGCGTATTACAACGGAGCTGTACACAATTTTTCACTTAGCCCTCGTATATGCCTCATTGCGCGCCGACTATACACGTATACGCTCACTCTTTGGATTTCACATAGTCGTTGTATGTATGTATATAGCCATTAATTCTCAAAAACTTGAAACGCACGAGAACGAACAAAAGGCGCGCGCGTTTCGTAATCGTGCCGACCGCGTAAACTCGTATATGTAATACCCACATGTGTGTATAATTACGGTGCACCGCGACCGCGCCATATAATACTAAAATTATAAATTTTGCAAAACTCAACGGCGTAAGCGCATATACTTACGTACCTTATATATACGAGCTGGTCGGCTAAAGTGGCGCGTCGATGGTTAATTTGCGCGCCTCTTTCGCTCGAAGCGTGTCGCACCGCTCGACGCGTCAAGTGCAGTTTACGCTGTGCACGTGGATAAGTAGGTGTATGTATATATGTGCCTTGCCAATGTCATGTGTTCTGAATACGCTTGGTTTTTTTTAGATTACATCTTTGAGATCGTGACTATTTATAAATCTCATTATGGAGATCAAACTTAGAGACGAGTTCAAATGTATATGTATAGGGAATGAAAAAGAATGTTGAAGATTATTTTTATAAGAAAAAGAGTATGAAATACCCGAATAATATGATTTTCAGATTCAATCGATTGAATCTGATAAGCTGTGTTAACTAATCTAACATCTGGAAAAAAGTAACTTTCAACGGTTCCCGATAATTCCTACATAGTCATAATGTACATAAACGATTCGTTAGCAAAGAATTAAGAAAAATCCTATACTAAATTCTCGGTTATGGTAAATGAAGTATGAAATCAAATATGTTTCTTAAAAAGTCATCAATCGAATATTCAAGAGACAATAATTAAAATTTACATTTTGAAAGAGGATTATATGTAGTTATTAAAAATGTACATCAAATAATAATTCTTTTCCACTCTCGAATTCGCCTATACGATATAAATTACTATATTTTTGTTTGTGAGCCGAGGGGACAAACTCGTCACTCCGTAAAAGCTTCATATTATCCTGCAGCTTTAGTATTTTTTACCGTTTCAGGTGTAGTTATCTTTTTATAGCGCAACGCGCACGACGCTCGTCTAATTCCGCGATCTTTCTCCCGCGCGTTAATTACATCTTCGCCATTTATTTGTTCTCTTTTATATACAAGCAAACGAGAAAACAATCAAGACGACATCATAAGATCGATTTAAAAATCGATTTAAAAATACAATCATTACCATACCCGAGATCATTACGCTGAGAGACTTATCGGAGCACCTCCGCCAACCCTTAATTTCCCACCCTTATTTAT
>JAPYZP010010161.1:0-10189 GCA_030522985.1 Torymus sinensis
GAGGAATAAGAGGTAAACAAATCTTCAACAACTCCATGTATTCTCTTAAACAACAGCCTAAATACAAGGACATTGTAGTCATTGACGATATAGTATTTATATCTACATGTAAATGCGAGTCGTCCAATCAACACTAAGAGATGTTTCCTCATTACAGAGTAACTTGCGCGACTGGTCTTACATGCCGGCTAGATTGAACAACATTGAGAAAATATATGCTTGGGACAGAAATGCCCCGTCAGAGAAATTCACTACAGCAAGGTCAATGTTAGTGAGATATTGGTAAAGACAGCAGAAATATAGAAAAACATTTTTGAACTTAAATTGTTTTATATATAAAAAAAAATATATTTATTTTATAGTTAAAATATTTTTATTATAAATATTAAAAATTTTATATAAATTGTTATTAATTGTTAAATACTGTTAAATTATTTACAAATTATTTGCAAAACTCGCAACCAATACTAAAAAATGGGAGTGGGCTCTGTTGAATTTTCCTAGGAACATTTAAATTGCAAGAACTCTCATAGCTACTACACAATTTGTAATTATTAACCAAATTAAATTTAGGATTAAGTTAGTTTTAGTATGCCGGACGAGCGAACAGGAATTTTTCCTCTGCTGGATTACTTTGAATTACTTAGTAATGTAAACCATGTATAATGGTTACAAATTGTAATTTATTGTACTTTAGTCTGGTTTAAATAAATAATAATAGAGTAAATGTATGATAACGTGTAATAAACAAAGATTAATAGAACCCTGTAAAGAAATAAATTCGGATGTGGAGACAACACGAATTCACACGGCTACAATCTGAAGACTATGATGTAGCTCAGAGAGGCACCGTTTAGTTCGGAGGATTTCAAGGGAGCACGACTGAGCGCCTGAGCCCCCTCTCCCGCAATGTTGAATCCCCGTAATTTTGATCTCCCCGATATACATTAGCTCTCTGACCCTGAAATGATAGACCTTGATATCACCTAGTACTATATCTCTCGTGAAATTTCATGTAGTATATATTCTGAAAACGAGCTGATAGTAAACAAGCTTCTAGTTATTGCAACGTTCCGAAAATTCAAGTTTTTAAGTAATACGAGAAATCGCGCAGGAAGTAGAAGTTTACTGTAATGTGTGAATCACCGAGTATTCTGAGATAATTGTATTAATATTTTAACTATGATTATAATGGATATATTAGAATTATATATAAGCGTGGACGTAATTTACATCACTCCCGAGAAAAAAAATTAGTCTGGCTACGGCCACTATCCCAGACATTTAAGTTTTTTTTCCCATTCAAAAGTCTAGCGAAATTGCCAGACTAAATCCGGTACTTTTTCCCGAACCTTTCCGAATACAAATTTTTTTTTAAATTCATTCGTTGTAATAATTTTTCTTTTTTGTATTTTTGTAGCCAGACTAATTTTGTTCTCGGGACTGCCTTATATCTATATTGTTTGTTCCATCTGCGGTGACAGCGCCCTCTCGCATCTGATCGTTAAATATCTTGTATAAATCATGCTCATATATAGTATAATCGGTAGGAAAGATTCACATCAGAGACCAATAAACTTTTACTCCCCCGCGCGATTTCTCGTATTACTTAAAAACTTGATTTTTCAGAACGTTGCAATAAGTAGAAGCATGTTTACTATCAGCTCGTTTTGAGAATATATACTGCATGAAATTTCACGGCAGATATAGTACTAGCTGACATCAAGGGCTATCATTTCAGGGTCAGTGAGCTACTGTAAATCGGGGAAATCAAAATTACGGGGATTCAACATTACGAAGAAAGTATGCGACGCAGGATTTTGGTACATACAAATTTTTTCAAACTCAAATGGCTCTATCTTTTCTTCTCTTGGGTTTTTAAGGCTCTACGACCTCTCAAATTAAAGTTTTTGATGCTAGCTTAAAGTTCCAGTTGCAACCAGAAGGCTATATAAGATGGAACTGTCATAAAAAAGGCCAAAATTGAGAACTTTTCACGTTTTTTAGCATAATTTTCGACATTTATGCACTGATAACTCAACAAGCAGTGCCCGAAACAAATATAAAAATTTTTCTGACTAATTTGTACATCGGAAAGTAAATTAAAACTATATTCTAGTGAATCTGAGTCTCCTAAAATTAGTAAAAAATTTAACAATGATTTTTCTTCATTTTCTGAACCTGAAACCATCTTCCAAACGGTGGAACGGTCTAATTTCATTTTTTTCGGATCAGCAAAGTTTTTTTCGAAGTTTTAGGCTACAAACTAGATATCTAAGGGGCGTCCCGATGGAATTTTGAAATTTGGTAAATAACGGACACCCTACTGTTACATAATTGTTTGAGGGTGGAACGCTGGAAGCTTGACTCTCACGTAATTCCCAAATGCATATTTTGATTGGTGTTTATTATATGACTTATGTGTAAATTATGAATGTGTTTCTCTGATACTTTTTTTTTAATTTAAACATCTAAATTTAGTATTCAATAAGTTATTATGAAAGGCCCATCGGAGAAAGTTTTGAGGTAAGGTATATATACCCACTTGCTATAGTCACATGGTTGAGAACTAAGTCATTCCTCCTGTGGTCCTTTTAAACATTCCGGGCTTTTCCAGCAGATCTTTGATGTTGCTTGCTGAACTGCGAAAATTCTCACTTACTTTGTTTGCCACGAACGGCTTCCAGTGTCATTGGTGCGCTTGCAGTCAAGCCAATACGATCTGAGAATTCAGCATTGAATTACAACGGGTTGTCTGTCTAACGTCTCCAGCAGGTAAGTGACTAGGCGAACCAATAAATAAGCACCAGACAGCTCGAGTTTAGGAAGACTTAAGGGGACTACAGTACAGAAATGGAAGCTCGAAAGTCGGCGCTACAAGGAGTTTATAGCACCACAGTTTCTGAGGAAGTTTCCAGTTGGCTGTCAAAATTCTCTTCATTCGATAAACTGCTTCACGTCGGTGCATACGTCTGTCGGTGGCGGTCGAAAACTCTCGTTCATTCTATTCCCCGTTCAATATGGCTGTCTGCACACGAACTATCAAGAAGATGAACATATATACTCAGGTTAGTGCGGAAGGAAGCTTTTAGTTTAGAGATTAAGGAGTTGGAGAAGAAAGAGGCGGTATCGTCGTCGAGCCCAATTTTCCGTTTATTGCCTTTTTTAGATCAAGGTCTCTTTCTGAGAGTTAGAGGTACATTCCTGAGTTCATTTCTGAGGGAGGATGAGAAACATCCGATTGACCTAGAAAACATCCGGTCACAGAGTGGGTGATTCACAAGGCGCATCTAATTACGCTGCATGGAGGGCCGATGCACAGTGGGGCCGAACATCAAAATTGTGGTCAAAATTCTGGCTTCACGCGAAATTGGGGTGAAAAATTTTCAAATTAACAAAACTAGGTACCTTTTATAGTGTACTATACGTTGCTGTTTCCCTCGCAAGTGTATAATACCATAAAAAGGGGTCAGTAATATGTAAATAGCGAGTAATTCGAAAAAAAATACTTCTATGATGAGCACGGTTCTATAATTATTATAGCACTAAAATACAAAATTTGGTTTAATAACTGGTTGAAATATTCATATATTACTTGTGAAAAATTCTATAGTATAATGAACAAGTATTTAACAAATCATTTTTTCAATTGTTAATATCTATTTTATAATTACGAAATTTTGTTAAAATTTTCTTTTGGCCTTACTTGAAATACTCACTTATTATACTATATCATTTCTCACCAAAGAAATATATGAACATATAAGTAAGTCATTATAAAATAATTTTATATTTTAGAGCTATAATAATTATATAACCATCCTCATCATAGAAGTATGTTTTTTCGAAATACTCGCATTTACTTATTACTGACTCCTTTTTATGGTATTATACACTTGCGAGGAAAACAGCAACGTATAAAAGTACACTATAAAAGGTACCGGATTTTGTTAGTTTGAAAAGTTTTCACCCCTATTTCGAGCGAAGCCAGAATTTTGATCGTAATTTTGACGTTTAACCCTACTGTGCGACGCTGGTGCAGAGCCACATACCTCGTCAATTCTGGATTATCAAAGGTCGAAATGTTATCCGTGGTGTTCTTCGACGCTGTTTTCAATGTACAAGATTAATGCAACTACGTTAGAGCAGCAACTGCACGAACTTTCATAGCGCGGAGGCTGAATTAGGTCGTTTATTTTCCAAAACTTCTACCATGAGCCAGGAAATAGCGGAGGCAATCGCTCTCGACGGCTTCAGCTGATCCTTCATTCCGCCGCGCGCCGCCAATTTCGGAGGAGTCTGGGAGACGAATGTCAAGTCGTTCAAGACACATATTCTCAAAGTTGTTGGTGAGACCACATGTATCATCACAGCGACCATCGAAAGTGGTCTCAATTCAAGACCGCTAAGTCTATGAAGCTGCAGCGAAGAAGATACGATAGTGCTTACACCGGGACATTTTCTGATTGGAGCTCCGCTTACTGCGTCTGCTGAACCGTTTATTGGGATAAAGGAACATTCTTTTCTGGTTTCCAGGTGGCACCTTTTCACGCTCATGCGGAATCATTTTTGTCGCTGATGGCAGCGAGAGTTTCTCTCTCAACTACAACAACGTTCGAAGTGGCTCGACCCGAATAGAGACTTCCAGATCGGAAAGTACTCTTCGAAGACCAGCTGACTCCCTCCACAAAGTGGCCTCTCGCATAAATAATCAAACTTGATCCTGGGACAGACGGACTCTGTCGTGTTGCGACCATTAAATTGAAGGAGTCGTGTTACAAACGCCCGATCAATAAGCTTATGCTCCTGACGGTGAATGACGGTGCAACCTCTCGCGTACAGCAAAACCAGGTTGTGAAAGCGGGCGGAGATTCATCCAATTAATACGTTCCCACTTATATTATCCAAAGAAAGAATATAGACGACTGTAGACTATTTATATTGCGTGCGAGATTATGTAAATTTCTGTTTGTAATTTGTTAAGCGAGTATATTTGTAATATGCAAAATGAAGACAGATATTTAATCAGTTTCCCACGCTATCTTTAATTATAATTTCCTGAAAAGTTAATATTTTTTAATGTATGAAGGCTTAAATTTGAGCTTTTAGTGTCTACTTTTATAATCTTCTCTGCTCGTTTTTGTATCTTCAATACTTTTCATGGTACAGTTAATAGGAGAGACATAATTGTTGATACAAATAAAGGATATTTGAGATCAGATTGCACGTATTTCAAGAAAACCGGCCCATTGGATGAAATTGAGCACTGGGCTGCATTTTTAGGTACTAGAAATCGACTCTGAAATTCCCGCGAAAATCCATTTCCGCAGGTTGTACACTCTCCTTGTAAGTGTATTATGAGAGAAATTGAGCGAGAGCTGATTAGACTATTCAGACTTCGTAGACCCGATTTGGTTTTCGAGGCGGGCGCAGGACGTCTGTATACGAGGCTCACTCAATCTCTCTTTAGAAAACCAACATTTTAATTCTGATATAGATTAGGGATACCGGTCATAGATTATTATTAATTATATAATAATATAACTATATATTTTATTTGTTCAAGTATTTTAACATATATTACCGTTCTAAAACAACGTAACATTCATATTCCAATGCATTCCTTATAAAATACAATCATTCCTAAATCATTGTATCACGAGCAAGCGATTGCAAGTAAGTCATTTGCTAGTCCTTAATTAATTTCTAAAATAAATTTCTCTTTATCTACTCAAAATTTTAACCATTTATTACTCTTACCGAATATTGGGTTAAAATTTTAAGTGATTATCTTCATGAGTCTTCTGGAAAAAAATTATTTTAGAGAAGAAGTTTGTATTCGTTCCCAGACGATAACAGATGTAAAAAATAAATCATTCCTCTTTAAATTAGGTGCAGAGATATCTTTGTTATGTCTTCGAACAGAGACATAATTAAATAACATAATTTAACGTTTTTATTTTTTTAAAATGTAATAATTTTATTGGAATACAAATAGTTTAAGGCCCTATTAAAGTTTGTAAAAGCTGAATAAACTTATGATTAATGAATTTTATTGGTAATAATTCGATATTTTAAAATTTTAAAAGAATTATTTAAGTATATAATTAACTTAATAATTATAAATATTGACATTAAAATTTTTTTGAAGTCATTGATAAAAAAAACTTTGAGGGAGTTAATTGCCAATGGAATTGGCAGCGGTTTTTACGTTGGCACAAATGGAGGTTGAAAAATCTTGAACTTAATAAATCCGTAATTTCTTTTATTTATTATTTATAGAGCCCATATTAAAGAAAAATAATATGTTTTATTTTCATATTTATTTATAGGAAACTCAACACTATAAATACGTTTGCTGAAAAACAGAAGAAGGAGGCGAATATTACCAGTACTGACGGAGACGTTATTGAAATGCCTGTAGTATTAGAACCATCAGCAATATCCTCTTTCTCAAACGGCGAATTGTCTCAGAATTCAATTGAAAATTATACGTCTGTTCTGAATAAATCTGAGGCACCTATAATAAGCTCTTCGGTATTCAATCATTCATGTTCACCCAATCAAAGTGATGTTGATAGTTTGAACGTATTATTACAAGAGGTAAATACACTATACTCGATTATTACCTTAAATATCATGAAAGTCCGTCATTTTTAAAAAAGTGTGGGTGAGTATGCACGGAAAATTTGGTAGATTTTGATTTCTCACAAGGAGCGTAGACATTCTCCAAGAAACGCATTTGAACGGGGTTATTGGGTTATTTCAATTTCATCTGATGGGCTCCGTTTATTGAGGTATGGTAATAATTTAATCTCAAATGGACCATATTTTATTAAAAGATGATGTCTTTTCTAAAGACTGTATCTTTGCACGTACTTATGATTCGTAGACAGAAAAAGGGTAAAATAGGATACGTGCGTCAGTTACTGTGCCCATTAAGGTGATGCCCATAGTATTTAATCAATAATTATATATTCCGTGAATAGAATAAATATGTTTATAATACATTATGATATATTTAATATTAAATAATTAATAAAATAATAGCATACGCATTTGCATCAGTTAGTGTATCCACTAACTAAGTTACTGTTGTCACTAGCTGTACATTGTTTTAATTACCGTTCCTTATAGTGAACTTGTAAGTGAATTTATATGACTGAAATATTGAAGAAGCTATAACTAAATAAAGAGACCCCATTTTTATCAAAAATTGTCCATTTTGAATATAAAATAGCTTGGGCCTAGGAACAAAAGGCCCATTCACAAAAACCCCGAGACTCGTGTCTCATTATTTGTTATAAAGAAGTACCTCCTATTGTTTTATGAATAATCAGGACCCAAATCCCTGATCATCTCCTTCTTAGAACAGATTATTGTAATTAGACTGACAAGGGGAGCTCCAGGTATGTAGGTCCTGGATTTGGCTAAAACCGTAGGAAGTACTTCTTTATGACGAACTAGAGTTATCAGGCGCGCTTTGCGTGCCGTTAATACTTTTCTATATATTCACTGATAAGAATTGTTCAATCAGTCTTACAGTCTTATAAATTACAATTAATTAATATTAATGGCAGTCAGATTGCCCTTGTTTATAATCACCCCCGCAGAATCTGAAATAAAAACTTAATTAAACCTATAAAAATATTATTGTTAGCAAAGGACAAACGGACTGCTACCCACCACCAAAATTGCCCAAGGTTTCGAGCCCGCTTCGGCTCCTCTTCAGGGACTGAAATGAAACCCACGATACACCTCTTTATATACCCATACCCTCCTTCTTTCCTTTTATCTCCACCACTATCCACCTTCCCCTCTCTAACCGTAGCGGACATCAAACGAACCAAAAGATGTTGTAAAAATTTTTAATTTATTGCCGACGTTTCGGGAGCGTTTCTATACTTCCCTCTTCAGGGCTACAACCAAGAAACGCAGAAAATATTTAAAAAATATGTATAAATTCAGAAGTTGTAGTCTGGCAAATAAAACAAATATTTTTATATGATTTACCATAATAAATAATAATAATCAGATATATTGATCGGTCCTATTATAAAAGTATACATAACGGTTACACCACACACTGGAAAAAGGTCAGAAAAACACGAAATGAACAAACATTGTAAAAATAAAACAAAAATAATGAACAAGATTTTTTATAAATAAAAGGCACCGCAACTCACAATGAACATTTCTCTCGTACACTCATCTTGATATCGTGATATCGGGACGTTCAAGTTTCGTCGCCTATAAGTAAACTATCCCCGAGAAGTGAAGCGCCGATAAATTAATTAAATGCAAGGGGGTAGAGGAAATTAAGAAAATTGGTAAGGGAAGGAAGGGAGAGGGGAGCGAGAAGAGCAGAAAGGTGGGAGAAAACGTACACCGAACTGTTCAGAGGAGACAGGAGAGCATAGTAAGAGAAGGTAGGAGAGGGGCAACGCCGAAGCAGCGAGCGAGAACTCCCTCAGTCAGCGCGCTTGAGTCTGCCACGTCTACATACACGTGCGCTCCTCATCCCTAAAACCGAACAGAGTCGAATGGGAAGAAGGAGAGTAAAAGGCGTGATGCGTATCAACAAACAGAGACGAGTTAAGCTTTGCAATGTAGTTTGATCAATTTTACTGTGTCTTTATAATGGTAGTAGATGTTTAACATTCCAGAAAAAGAAGTAGGGTTCTTTGTCAAGAATTGTGGCTGTGTCAAAGTTTATAGTGTGTCCTGTTTCTATCACGTATGAGGCTAAGGCAGAGTTAGATGCGCAAATTTTTACAGCTCTATTGTGCTTATTGATCCTAAGTTTCATTTTTCGTTTGCTCATTCCAATATATGTTGCAGAGCAATCATGGCAATCTATTTTGTAAACAATGCCACCGTGTCAAGCTTACGAAGGTGGTCTTTCCCTAATGTTATTATGCTATTAAATTTGTTATTAATACTATTGATAGGAGTCAAATTGTTTTCGAAAAGGCTATGATTGATTTTCGGAGTTAGATGTTTTATAAAAGGTAAAAGTCTCTTAGGCTTGATCAACTGGGCGCGTGAAATTCTATTAGTGGTAATGTTGTTATGGCTATTGCGGATGGATTCGAGTCTGCTTCCGAAATATTTATTAATTATTTCACGGGGGTAATTATTGCATAGAAGGTAGTGGTAATATAAGTGGAGATTACGTTGGTGAAATTGCGGGTCAGAGAGTTTAATGGATTTATCGACCAGGTTGTAGATAATTGCTATTTTTTGAGAGTGAGGATGGTGGGAACGGAAATTCATGTAACGTCCGGATGCTGTGCTTTTACTGTACCAATTTGTGATGATTCTATTGTCGTTTGATCTTATTAGTTCCATATCCAGAAAAGGGATACTATTGTTGTGTTCGCGTTCGCTGGCGAATTGGAGGTGACTATTATATTAATTGAAGGTGGAGAGAATGTTATTAGTTTTGTCTTTTTTAGAGATGAGGATGTAATCGTCCACATACCTTCGATACAATAAGTCATTCTTGTAGCTATTGAGACAGGCAGTTTCGAGTGATTCAAGAGTAATTTCAGCAAACCACGGGCTCGTGCAAAATCCCATAGGGGTACCCATGATTTGTTTATAAATTCTATTGTTAAATTGTAAAAAAGTTGAATCTAAGAGAGGTTTGATGCTATTGAGAAATTCAGATTTTGAGAGGTTGATCTTATTATTCAGGTATTTTCATTTTTTGGAAACAGCCTGCATAACGATATCAGCTGGATTGTTTGTAAACAAGGACACGACATCAAACGAAACCAACTCGAATTCATCCGTAATCTTTAAGTTATCAGTTATTTCTTTTAATTCTATACTGTTTTTAATAGACGATATAGGACGTGAAAAATATTTGTTAAAGAGGAGAGGAAGTCTTTTGTCTAATGCATAGGTAGGGCTACCGACGGCTAACATTACCCTTGAATCTCTCGAAACTGCCTGTCTCAATAGCTACAAGAGTAACTTATTATTGTATCGAAGGTATGTGGAAGATTGCATCCTCATCTCTAACAAAGATAAAACTGATAACATTCTCTCTACCTTCAATGAATATAATAGTCACCTCCAATTTACCATCGAACGCGAACACAACAATAGTATCCCTTTTCTGGATATGGAACTAATAAGATCAAACGACAATAGAATCATCACAAATTGGTACAGAAAAAGC
>JAPYZP010010163.1:0-15774 GCA_030522985.1 Torymus sinensis
TATTATTATAATTTTGTTATTATTATATGTATTATTTTTGGGCCAGATGGGGTTCTACCCCTTGGCTAAATAAAAAACTATCTATCTATCTATCTATCTTGCGCTCTGACCCGGCGTGCACGCTAACGGCGCAGGCGAATGAATAAATCGCATTTCGGCACGTGTGCGCCAGCTTGTTTACGTTTAAATACCCAAAAACGGGGGGAAGGGCTAAGTGCTGCGAGTAAGAGACTTTACATCGGCGTTCAATGGATTTTGTAGTCTTATATAACGGAGGGAATTCAATTTTATTAGGGAACGAGGGGACAGAGAGGAAGAGAGAGAGAGAGACGGGACTGGGCATTGTTTTGCGTTCGAGAAATGCCCGAGAATTATACGCGTGACAGTGGCGGCGATACATAATTAGAATCGTTAATTCGATAATTCGGGTCATTAAATTTTCATTGTCTCTCGGGTTATTATTTTCCGCATTGTATTAATATTCAGCGTTTGAACGTGAAAAAATAACGGAAAAAGTGATCAAATATCGCGCGGAATATAAATTGAGTGGATTAAACTAATACGGCGGGTAATTACTCTGTAAAAAAGTTTCGAAGAATGTAGCCGCACGGAGAAAATAACGTTGGCGCGCAGCGCGCGATATAATAGTAATTGCAATTTCATTTAAATATTTTACACTTCCATTGTCTGCCGCGCGGCGATACGAATAAAATTTTCAACCAGTTCAGCGAAAAGACAATAAAAATTTTACATTCAATTTGCGCTGCAGATAAATACGCAATAATCCACCGTCTCTCGCAATGATTTTACACTTTTTGAATTTCAATAGACTGTAAATCCAGCTCTTTAAACTTTTTTCAACTTTATTTCCGCGTCGCGCTTTACTTTCGTTGAATTTTAACATTATAGTTAAATACTCTCGCTCGTGCAATCTGTTAAAATTAATTTTATATTTATCACAAGTGTGAATTGTTACCTGGAAAATGTAGAAAAGCACATTTATACGCTCGTTTCATTTACATTAAAAATTCCTGGTAAAAGTAATATAACACCGAACACAAATTTCCTACTTTATTCCGCGAATTTGCCTTTTAACAGACTTCATACTTTTCGATTATATAATATTATTTCGTGGCAAGTAGGTCATGAACATCGCGCTTAAAATAACATTGCATCTGTCTCTTACACGATAAAGAACCGAATTATAAATTCCACAAAAAAAAAAAGAAAAACAGCAGACCACACGACGTTCCCAAAAACTCGCCATATTTTTCCATTTCCCTGGCCGCAAAGGTAAAGAGCGAAAGCGGATTAAGGCCTCGCGTATATATGCGCGCGCTTGCGCGATTAAAACACACTTCATTTAACCGACGAGACGCGCGTGGCGAAAATAAAGGCCGGGCACTGAAATTACCTCTCGACTCCTAACCGCCGAAACGGCCGCTACTCTCTCCCCCTCTCAGTTCTTTTCCCTCCTCATCCGCCTCTCCCTCCCGGCTCGTCGATCTCGCGCGGTAATGGAATTTTCAAGATTTCCGCATTCGTGCGGTCAAGCCCTGCGGTTCACGCGAAAATGCTTTTCAGCGTCGACGGCGTCGGCGGTGCGGTTTCAGCCATATACGCCCGCGCGCGCAAAAATACGCTCGCACAGCGGATAATGCATTTACGTATTACTACGTGCGGAGAATTAACCCACGGAGCGAGGTAACGACGCAAGTGCGCGCGTGTGTGTACGTGTGTGTGTGTATATATATACGACGTGCGTTACGAGCGCGCGCGCACGCGGTACGCGTGTAACATGTGCTTCTAATCTGCCGGTATATCAGCCCGCGTTGCTGGTAATGGCGCGCGAGCGGACCGAACTCTCTGTTCTCTCTTGCGCGGCCGCGCTAAATCTTCGGTAAAATCTTCCACTGTGCGTGTGTATAGACCGATATTCCCCGCCCTGTATATAGTATGCGCGCATGAATTTATAAAGGGCCAAACGTCGATGTTGTTTATTGCGCGATGTATATTGAATTAATCCGGCGAGCTGCGTGCGCGCCCGCTTATAGTTAATCTTCGTTTCCGCGTTGGATTTGCGCTAGCCAGCCCGAGCTTATATAGATATCGGGCCGCGGTGGGAGGCGAGGGGAACGAATGGTTTGCGCGGGAATGAAAGATACGGCGAGTGCAGTGTTGTTGCAATTGCCATACGTGTGTTGTTGTATGTATGGTGCGGCGGTCCGGAGTATTAGTCAATTATAAAGTAATAAATGTTGCTGGTATGCGAGGGGTACGAAGTAAGCGCGCCAGGTTGGGGAAGTGGATAAAAACATGAAATCATAAATACAAAGTATGTAAAAGTGCCGAAAGTTTTTATGTATAATTTCATGAAATATGATGGGTCACATTAAGGTTAATAATTTTTAGTTCGACTGAATTATTGCGAATCACTATATTCCGATTCGGTGGTGCTTTAGGCAGTTTGGAAATTCGGGAATGATTGTAGTATATTATCTGGCGACTAAATTGCCAAAACAATTTTAGCAGTTGCGGTCGTGATTACTATACTTTTAATGGCGTCGGGTTAATTGTAGTATCAATAAGTTATATGAACCTGTGCATCCAGTTACCGCAAGGTTTATGGTGCACTGCTACAACGACGCGTTTATTTTTGTATATAAACGAATATTACATTATTTAATAAACTGATTTCGATAACGAATGATAGATTGATTAGTAATAATTGAAATAATACTAGTACGCGATGTCGTAATGTACCAAAACAACTGATTACATTGTAATAATTCTATTAAAATAAAACAATAACATGATATAATAATTAACGATATAGGCAGAAGAACAAATTATAATTATGGAATCCCTTCAATGAACGATAATTTTGTAAATTGAGTGCAAAAAAATAAACGTAAGTAAAACCAAAATAATTTCAACATATTCTACCACCGCTTGATTGTTCAAAATTTAAAATCATCAAATTTCAAAGATTTTGTAATTTGGGTTATTTTTATTTTTGTCACCAATCCCAGACGCAAAACCAATTCGAAACCGCTGTATCATCATTCAGTAAACGAAAATCGCACTTTCGTGAATTAAAAAAAAAATGAAAATCAACAAAGAACCGGTTGATCTTACCCCACTCAACGATGATGAAAACTCACCTAATCGCATACTAACGCCCTACTTCATTATACACGATTTATTCCGCGGCATCCAGTCGACAAAGACGACGGCGGTCGCGACCCGCCCGCGTCCAGCAAAGCGGAAGCAGAACCGTCCGCGTAGCTCATTGTTGTCCGCGGACTGGACGCGAGTCTACACGGCGGTTAGTTAGCCGGCTCCAAGCAGTATTATACCTCCGGCGCACATATCCGCGTACCTCAGGGTGATGCGGTTTCAATGGATTCCTTCGCATTATGGCGGATTAACATACTACGAGTCCGTTGTCGCGCGAGTGTGTACCTCTCCGCAAACTGGGTCAACTACGCCGGCCAACTTTTTCATCTCCACCCAGGCGTGTGCGTGTGAGAGAGACGGTACACATATATACACACAATCTCTCGTTGGGGCTCCCGACGGGCAGGATAACAAAGCCGTAACGACCGAATCGAGAGGGATCGAGATGTATACAGAGAGAGTCGAGGCTCTTGCCGAACTCTCGTCGCTACGTCTCTATCTGTCTCTCTGGATCGTGGAGGAGGCAATTCCGAGTTGCACTTTGAGACTCTTTGACGAGGTGTGTCCCTCCGCTCGCTGCACAGTCAATGAATTCTACCAGTCTCTCTCTCCCACTCTATTCTACGCTGGCCAGAGGGAGAGAAGAGATTGTTATCCGCGAATTTCTTGGAGCAGCGCGCGCCGCGTTGAAAGTAAAGGCGAGGGAGGAGGACGGACGTATCGACGAAGAGAGAGATGGAGAAATAATTGCTTTCGAGCCGAGAGCGCGATTGAATTGCGCCCGTAGCGCGAATTGCGAAATTCGCGAATGGATTAGCGGCGCGAGCTGTCTTTTGCGCGCGAGCTCGCGTACTTGGGATCTTTTGATCAAACGCGCGGATTAATTGGCGTGAACGGGAACTCGGCTCAATACCGATTCGTTGGAGGATTCGAAAACGGTTAAATTATTACGCGGCCGGATCGCGCGCGCGTAATGTTGTTTTTATCAATAAACTGTCTATGATTAATCAGGCCGTAGTAATAAGAGGATAATTTAAATTTTCATTATTACGCGAATAATCCTTTATAAATCACGCTCATGCATTATGCATCATCCGTGCATTATCATGTGTATACATATACATACGCGTGCACGCGTGCTGACGTCGACGCTGCCACACGACAGCGACGCAATGTGCCATTATAATTCATCAATTCTCGATGACGAAATATACATTATATTATATAATACAATGATGTACGAGTAAAAGCATCAGCCGCTCTCCCATTTAAAAGAAACGGACACGCCCCATAAAAGAGTAAACTTTATTCATAGCCCGTGTATATATACATATACACGCGTACAGTTGCAAAATTCAAAAGCTCCATCAAAGAGTCACAATTAAAAGCGCGATCTCTAATTCCCCTAATGAAAAACGCACAGTCGTCGAAGCTCGCGTCTCTCTCTCTCTTCCCCCTCGTCAGCTTTAAACGAGGCAGCTAGCTCCCCCCCTTTAACGCGCAACTCGCTTTGCGTATATATCTATATATATGTACGTAGTACGCAAATAAGGGACGCGCTCGCTCGCGCGTGTATATGTATATTATACGTGTGTGTGTGTGTGTGTGTGTGTGTGAATACGCTAACTTTAAATCCGTGTATCACTTTAATAACGTAGTTTAACATATTACTTTTGCAAAGTTGCTCGGCGGGATTTTGGTTTATGTTGAGGCGAAGTTGCGCGTTTTATTTACATCGAGGTCAAAGTATTAAAAAATCTACTTTTCTGCGACGCGACCTCAAAAGTGTTGCATGATGAATTTAAAGTTTATTTCAATATACGTATATAGATACGCGAGCATTGCCTGGGATTAGGTAAGCTTCTTATGGTATTGATTTTGAAGATTTATGTTATGAATACATGCTAAATTTATCTGTAGATTAAATTCAAACAAGAAATTTATGCCGTCGAACGCGCCGAAATAGTATATGGGTGCAGTTGATCATTAAAATTTATTTCCATGCATACGCGCGAGAACAGCATACTCTGACAATAAAAACGTTTTTCCCGCAGATGAAAAAGCAGCGAGAAACAAAAAACTTCTAGCGTTTCTCTTTCGAAACATTAACTGAATTCTAATATTTCCCCGCGGGCATTTGATGATCAATTTAATGCGCATTAAAGCCCACCTCATCTCGTTCTCTCATTTTCCACTTCCACGTGTATATATACGTTGATGCGCATTACTCCCCCCCTCACCCTCCACCTTAATCATCGTTAAACTCGACTTTACTGCCCTCAAATACATTTTCAGTTGAAGATAGCGCAAGTTGAATACCAAGTGGAGGGAAGAAATACAAGCATTAAACGTCTATCCCCCCCTGCACGAAATTACTACCTATATATTTCTTTTATCTTATACCCCTCTCTGTACACTTTTTAGCCCCTCCCTCGTAAATAGGACAATTCCGTCCATCTTCGTCTACTATTCATAGTATTTTCAACTGATACAGAACTACGCGACGTGGAAACTCGTTTTCAATTAAGTAACTCGTCCATAAATAAATCCTGCTACTGTTCTCGTCGCGCTCTATCAACGACACACACGCACTCGTCGCGCGCTATCACCGCCGGCTCTTAAAACCCCGCGTGGATTAAAACCCCGTGGTTCTTTTTTTGCCTCATCGTCCGAGCACTTTACTCCCTCGCTTCCTCTCTCACTTTTTCGCGCACCTGATAATGCACTCGGTACTTACGACAGTGTTGACGAGCCATAGCGTATATCTAGCTCGCTGCTGCTGCTCGACGGCCAATAGCCCAGATATATCGAACGAGTTAGCGATACGCTAACGATTCGCTCTCGCTCTCTCTCCTGCGAGCGCCGGCTGGCGGACATATAACCGGTCGGCGGTCGGCGCTCTGGAAATTGTGCCAGATAACGTCCCGGCACAACTCGGATAAGTCTCGCGGCTATTTGACTCGAGCGTTATGGGGTGCGATGTTATTTTACGACACCGAGCGAGAGCGTATCTCTTCCTATTTGCGTTTCGCCCCGAGTGCGATCGATCGCGAGCGCGTAGCGCGCGGCACTTTTGCAACGGCGCGCGGGGCGGGCCACACGAGCGCAAAGCGATTTTTTCGAACTGCCGCATGAAAGCTGCTTTGAGAATTAGCGCTAACGACGCGGGGCGCGTAAAGCTGCGTTTTGGGCAAATATTGGACGCGTATAAGCGCCGGGAGCAGCGCGCGTCAGCGCTACAACGGTCAATCGGGGTAATTGCAAATATTATTCTGCGCCCTGCTGCTGCTGCGTGCCATATTTGCTGAATATTGCGTTAATTACATGTAGTCGAGCGTTGTAAATTACTGATTTTCAGCTTTATTTAGTTCCTTCTTTTGCATTAGTCCGGCGCGTGTTTTCCATTTTATTTTACCTGGAAGGGGCAAATTGCTTGTATTATTTTTATTAATAGAGTTCCATTAAATTTGTAATTAGGTAATTTAAGATTTAAATTGGATGGCGAGAATGTTAATAATGTTTAAAAATAGTATACTTTTTGAAATGCATAATTATGCATTTTAATATCTCACATTTATCATCGTTTAATATATAAATTTATATTTCATCATCATAATAATTGATAAATCCCCCAGCATCCTCCTACACACATATTTTATCCAAGAAATAGCTTTCACAAACACCCGTTAATATATTTCAAAAATGAAAAAGACAACGCCCCCGCCCCTCATTATAATCTCATAACAATCTGCCACCGCCCACTCGAAAAAGCGCAAAATTAAATACCTCGAGCCCCGCTCTAACCTCCTGCAAGTGCATAGTGCATCTAAATATTCGGCGACCTCCTTCGCGTCTCCTTTCCACCAACACCCCCGCCACTGGAGCCTCCTTCAAGCGACAGCGGAATGCGAAGATTAGGATGGGCCCTTGACGAATGGGCGGTGCTCCGATGTAATTACCCTCCCCCCCCCCCCCCCGCTCCCATTCCCTCGCACTTTATCAGACATCGCGACTTGCACTCTCGCTCGATACTTATAGTAATCCAGGGGGCGCGCGCGGGCACACGTCGCCTTATATTTCCACGGTGTGTGCTGTACACACGCGCGTCGCCGAGGAATGCGAGATCGCGCCCGGATATATAAGCATGGCGCGTGGCCGTTAAATTTATACGCGCGCTTTACAGGCGATCGCGACATTAGGCTACGCCGCGAGTTTGTTTTTTTACACCTGCGGCACCGCGATAATCTCGATGCCGTGACGCCGAGCTACTTTGCAGCGTTTAACTTGCGCGCCGCCGTCGCGCCTTTTTTTTCGCGCGCGCGCGGGTAATCAGGAAAATAACAGCTGACGCGGCGACCCTGCAGCTGGAGAGTTTTACGAGAATTATCGAATTTTCGTCATTTTAGAGGGGAGCGAGAGGGGCAAAGTGTGTTTGTGAGAAGGGTGGAGGGGGGATAACGGGGTGCGAGACTTGATTCGCGAATGAACTACGGCACGAGCGTGCGGCGCGTTTGTGCGGGCTCCTTGCGCATTGTGCGCATACGCCGGGTAATTAGTGTGCACCTGGTTATATAGGAAAATGAGGCAATTAGTTCGACATGAATGCTGATTGAATGTAAGCGTGCGAGCGCGAGTGTGGAGGTCGGATTAAGCCGTCGCTGATGTGTAGCTTTAGCTTTTAGGCGCGTTTGTAGCCCCGTGCTTTTTGAGAATTATAATTAAACGCAATAACAGACGTTGTGTTAATCATTGCGTGTAACGTACGTTTCGGTATATAGATTGTTGCCCGATTACTAGAACGTAATTTTCAAAATTAAGGTTTCCTGTCGAGTATAACACAGAAATTTTTAATTGGAAAGTTCGGAGTGGTTAGCTTCAATCTCAAAAAGTGTCGAACGCGTCTCGCGAAACCTACGAAGTATTGGATTTTCCGAAACTCAAGTTGGCACTTTGGAAAAGTAACGTATATATGTCTTCCTATTGGCCGGGACAGAAGAGTGAGTAAATACAGTTGTAAAATCAATTTTTACGTCCTCCATTTTTACAAAACGTCTATATAGCCTTCGTTCGAAAAGCCATTTGGCAAAATATATATTATTAAATAAATATAGACGGTTAAAATTTTTATGTTTACCTTTGAAAACTTGCCGCGAGCCAAAATTCCCGTACTTACTTACAAAGAGACTACTTAGACATGTTACAAAACTGAAATACCCGCATTATCCGTAAAGTAAACTCGACTCGTATAACCGTAAAACGAAGCGTCGGCGGACGAGCGGCACTTGAAAATCATCAGATAGCATAATTCGCAGCTGGGCGGGCGCGCACGCGCGCGTCTATATGTATGTATAGTTTCCGAACTAAGAGTCCATATTTGATCGCGGACTAGACCCCCTTATTTTGTTTATCGTTCGCCGCTGCTGCCGTTGCCGCTTACACTCACGTTCCTCCGCTGGCACACACATACATACACACATACATAGGCGGGCCGCCAAGTTAAAGTTCATGAATACATATTGATCGTTAGAAAATGACAACTACAGGGCCGGAATAATAATACGGCCCCCTATACTCGCGCGCGCGCGCGCGCATATACACGAGCTGCACGCACCGCTGCTGCTGCCGCCGGAAAGGACTGTTCTCTCTAAAGTTTGGCTAAGCATAAAGTCAAACGAAAACTCCGCTGCCATGCGCATTATAATCCCCCTCCTCCTCCTCCTCCTCCTCCTCCAGCGGGAGACTGGCCCGGGCTTCTGTTCGTCGTTTTCGTTCGAGGAAACTTCCTCTCTCGCGAGCGCGCGTTGTATTTGCCGGAGCTCGTCTCCGCCAGATCGAGAAGGAGGGAAGAGTTAATTTGTGGATATGCATGTGTACGTGTATACAGTGGAAGGGAGGCGCTATGGGTAATCTAATAACCAGGCATTTTTAGATTATATACGCAAATAAAAAGATAGGGAGGGCTCGTCGGAGAAATTTTAATGGGACGAGAAGCTGAGCGTCTGCTAAGTTTTATCCAGCGGGAAACTTTTTTTTTGTGTGTGTGCTTTATCGTGGTACGACGGCGGCGGTGGTGGCCGCCACGATAAAGTATGTTCCTCGATGACTTTGCCAAGTTGCATAATGTCCGAGAGGAGCAGCCGCCTTGCGGATATTCCTATGATAAATTAAAAATAAGTGGATGAGGCTAAGGCAATTTTCTCTCGGTCGGGCGTCGGGGAAAAGCGAAGACGACGTTCTCCTCCCCGGCGGTGAGAATGGCTTCGAACTTTCTTAACGCGAGCGCGCGTTTCGTCGACGCTGTCGCCGCGGGAACGCGGCCGGACGTGACGGTATTTATGAATTAAATGGAGTATCGATTAGCGCGGAAAATTCGTTTAGTGCACTCCATTCAGGTTATTATTATGATCTCATCAGTCAATCGATTGATACTTGTATATCGATCCTTGAAAAGGCTGCTGGTGCATTCGTTTATTTTATATATAGCAAGAAAGACGATCCCCTATACTGTTGATGAAAAATTGATAAAACTTCGTCGTTAAAAAAAAAAAAGTTGAACTTTTCTCGATTGGCCAGACATCCATCAAACTTAATTAACTCCCGAGGCTGAAATTAGGTTACGAGCACGAAGTTATCCACACGTATATTATACGTTATATAGAGGTGGGAAAACCCCTTTTTCGCATTAGCCAATTAACCTTCTCACATCGGCCGCTAACGGGAATAGATTAATCAATCAATTTGCCGGCGAGCAAGTGAAATTTAATAATTAGAATAGATTAAATTTTAAGAGATAGAGAGAACGAGAGAGAGAGAGAGAGTCTTGGAGAAGGAGAGCGAGGGTCTAGGGAGTCTCGGGTCGGCAGCCCCGGAGAGTTAACTTACGTAGCCTTTGCTCTCTCGCTCTCTCTCTCTCTTCTCTCTCGTAATTGCTCGGCTAGACTATAAGCTAACGTCGTCGCCGGCGTGATGGGTCGCGGCGGGTACGCGGGCGCAGGGTCGATTCACTTCATTAGGGCGGATTCATGACAATTAGGAGAGAATCACCCCTTGGCTGTGTATACATACACACACACACACTTCCGACGTTGTGCCCGGAAAATGACACGTATCGGGCCACGCGCATTTTGTTTTGGACCTGACAGGTACGTACACGGTCGCCAACGTCGACGTATAAAGTTTATACACGCGTGCGGAGATAGCGGCGAAGTGTAATATCGATCGGCGAGATGGGACGGGAAGAGGTATATAGAGGCAGAGAGAGACGCAAATGGGCGCTGGAGAATCTTCATTATGGGCACGTTCATTGTAGTCTTAAAAGGAGGCTTTAATCTTTCACGACATAATTGAGAGTGGGAATAAAATGGGCGAAGGAGCCCGCGCTACTGCCGGTGCTCCGGCGGTTCATTCATTAGTGGCTTAAAAAATTTAGGGGTGAGGGGGAGGGGCGCCTCGCTCGCTTCGCTCGAGATTGTTGTCTTTAAAATTGGAGGCTAGTGACATTGCGACGAGACGGCATTTTGGCTTTAAGCTGCGCGTCGTAACTCTTGTTTATCTATTTTTCATAGCGGCCCCGTAAAATCTCCGCGATGCACAACCCAACGGCGCTTTTCGTTTCTCTTCCGACTCCACGCTAATACCACACACACGCACGCATTTTCCAACGAAAATTAATCAAACTCCATCTCCGAAATATCCCTCGACCCCGAAAATCCCACGGAGCAATTTCCTTCCGCGTCCCGACAAAACAAAACTCCCCATCAGCGTGCAGATCCCCGCGCGCTGCACTTCATCAGTCTCGCGTCACCACACGTGCGCTCTTCTCTACCTACACCACACATACATATATATACACACAAAGCCGCGTGGCATTAAACGTCAAACGGCCATCAGCGAAATTTGCGGTCTCGCCCCGGTGCGGAGATCGAGCACGCGGCGCGGCCGATCATACAGAGCCGATACTCGATTCCGTGAGGGCTGCGGAGGGTGGGAGTGAGAGAGAGATGCCTAATCGATCATGCATAATCGCAAGTGGTAAAGGATCCGGACTTGCCAGCACTGCTGCTGCTGCTGCTACTGGTCACTTTGGACGAGAGACAACGACGACGATGCAAGTGTGCAGCAGCTCGCGCCGAACAATCGCCGAATTAATCGCTGAGAGAGAGAGAGAGAGAGTGCCTAAGGCTCGCGAACGCGCAATTATCCGTCTCCCGCGTAATTACGGCCGGCGCGCGATTGCGCGAGTAATTATCGCGCGAGCGAGCGCGCGCATTTACATTTTGCTAGCGCGGTGCTGCTGCTGCGGAGCTTCCGATTCATCGATCGCACGTTTGTGTTGTTTGCCGCCGGTAAATACAGCGCGTGTACGCAGGCATGCGCGCGCGCGCGAAAAAATTATTTCGCCGAGAGAGAGAGAGCTGCAAGAGCAGCAAGCGCTGCATAATTTACCTCGTATTTAACAAAAGAGTTAATGACAACGAGCGAGGGCCGCAAGAGAGGCTCTCGCATATATAAAGGTGTATATGCGTGTTTGACCTTTTACTTTTATTACGGTGCGCGAGGGGGGGAAAATGAGGCTGTGGTGGTAGATACGAGAATGAAAAACTCATGATATTTGCATTTTGTTTGTTGAGCGATCTAATTTGTTACACTAAAATGACGTTTTTGCTTTAATTATGCGCTTATTAATGTCAAAGGGATTATTTATTCGCGATTATTGCACACGAATATTCGCCGTGGCGATTTACCGTGGTGTGTGTGCGCGCGCGCTCACGTGGGAGCTACTCTGGCTTTCGAGGTGAAATATTAATTTATCGGCGTGATATTTAGTTTACGGTAAGCTTGTTTATTTATGTTTAACGCGCCGGAGATAATGATTCGCTTTTTTGATAACAAAAAAAAAAAAAGAAGTTATTTAATGCATAACGCGAGAGCCCGATGCATAACTCCATAAATTAAGATATTTACTTTTATTATATCCATAAATATATGTTTTCTGCTCTTTTGCTCGTGGCTAATTAATCATATAAAAATTTATTTATACGTATATATGAAAAAAGCTTTTATTTTATCTGTAAATGATGGCTTCGGGGCTGTGAAATACGAAAAAAAAAAAATTATACATACTTTTTCGAATATAAAAAAAAAAAACCACATCACAGCCTTTCAAACGAAAAACAACGCGCGTTATACGCTTTATTAATTAACCATCACTCCAATCTCGCTATTAATACCCATTACCCGCTCGCGTCATAATCAATCATCATTCGAGCGGCGCGCGTAGCCGCCGTATATATACCATCAGTCATTAACCTTACGACCTTTCCCTCGTTCACGAATCACGTTCGAATCAACTCATGTGCGCGCGCGCCTTCGGAGCGATACACACGCCGCCCGCGCCCTAATGGCATTAAAATCGGTTAACGACGTGGCCCCGCGCGCGTTTTATCAGCGCGCAGATGTCTCTCTGCGCGTGCATATATATACTTCGGCGCGAGCGCGCGGGCATCCTGCGCACAGGCGAACGTAATTAAATCAGTGATATCTGGCCTTGCACGAGGGAGAGTGAGTGCGGAGGCTCCTAACTTTCGGCCCGGATGTCGGCGCCGGAGAGCGCGCCGGAAGTCACATAGCCGAGTTTCGCGCCGTATTAGCGAGCAGCCGGAGCAGCCGGAGTGAGGGGGAAGAGGAAGAGCAAAGTCGCGCGAGACAAGTTTCGCGAGAGAGTGAGAGAACATGCGAATCTTCCCCGCGTGCTACTACGTCTCGGGGTTGGGATATGGTGGTGGAGATATTTGTTGGGTTTCCCTGTGATGTGCGCTGGTGCGTGTGTGGTAGTTTACGTGGAAGAAGGATTTTACACAAAATAGATATGGGTATTTTTTCTTGAACTTCAGAACAGCTGACTGTGTTTGAAAATCTAGCAATTAAAATAAATATTAATTGATCCTGATTGATTAGTAAATATTAATCAACTTTTATAATAATGTAAAAAAAAGAGCTTGAATACATAAGATAGAGTGAGAGTACAGTATGACCTAGAGATATATTCAAACACGGATGGTAGGACAATAATTGCTGGCAAGTACGTGCACCTGCGAGTCATGTAATTACTGCATGACCTTTTTTTCTCCCCCTCCTGCACCCACTCCTCCGCCCCTCGCAAGTCACTTCTACGCTCGCATACGGACACTTTGTGCTCGCTCTCATTTGTGTTCTCACGGCGTTCTCCTACGTAGGTACAACATCGAAGTTCAGCATTTTTCCGCGCTAACGACGGCAGAAGTCGCGGAATAAAGCGAGGAACAAGAGCGCGCGAGCCGAGACAATTTAACCCCTTTCTCCCTTGCCCAGCAGCAGCAGCAGCAGCAGTTTAATGGGTGACAAGAAGAAAACTGAACGTTTTCGCATTAATTGCGCGCCGAGTCTTGGCTCGGGCCGACCTGTCAACGGTATAATTTCGAAATTCTGCTGAAATTTCAAAGTAGCGGTTACGCGCGACGGTGGAAGCCTGGGAAAAAAAGAGGTGCGACGACGTCGACGACGACGGTGGTGGAGAGCCAGCGGGAGACGATGAATAGCGTTTTTTCTTCGCGGCCAACGAGAGCGCATAGTACGTGACATTGGAACGCGGCTATCGTTAAGGACTTTTCCGTCGTCGCTGCGCACATTTTTCAGCGGCGCGGGCTTTTAATTTCCCTCACTTTTGAATGATAATTAAAGTAAGACGTGGGTTTTATAACCACGTATTTCGTATTTTCGCTGACTGGCGAGTCTGTATAACTTTGAATACCGCAAATTGAATTTGACACTTTACAACGCGTTGACTTTTATGTGGGTCATTTCAATTTGAACGCTGCGAGCTGTATTTACCTTTTATTTTGGTCGAAAAATTTTTCACGAGATTTTCAAGCACCGAGAAAGACAGAGTTTTTATCAGTGGCAATTGATAGATTATAAAACTCCCATAACGGTTATTATATATTTCCAAAGAATATTATATTATATGAAAAATATTGTTTATTTGAATATTGAGCGAATTTCAATGAAACGTCGGAATTGCGCGCGCGGTACTTAACCTACTTGAAACAGTAAAAATAACTGGGCTGAATATCGGCTGAACCGCATTTAGAAAGTATACTGAATCAATATTTATTATTTACTCTAAGTTGAAATCCACTCGTATAAAGCTAAAATCACACAGAGCAAATCGAAAAAGCAATTCAGCGCTCGATCCACGCGCCTTTTCAAATTAAAAAAGTTACTGGCTCGCTCGAGCGATTCGAAAAAAACCCCCCCAAACAACCTTCGGCCAACCGTACACGCGCGCGCGCAGAGAGAGATACACAGACTCATCCCGATACAAAAGTGAGAGAGAGAGAGAGAGAGAGAGAGAGAGGGGGGAAAAAAACAATCACGCCCGGCGGATATCACCAATTTCAAAAACCCGCGCAATCCGCTCTTTTTTACGACGTCAGCCGGCCTCAATCGACACACATACATACGCAACCTGCAGAGGCACATTCGAATCCATAATGAGAGCGACGTTAATGTTCGAATTTCAATTCATCGCTCGCGCATTTCGATACAGCAATATTTCATATTCAATGAGGCAATTAACGTTTAGCTCGTGGAATCGCATTGAAAGCCTGCCTGCCTGCCTGCCTGGCTCCCCTGCGCGCGAGAGAGAGAGAAAGGGCGAGCACGCGGATTGCAGCACGGGGGTGGGCTTAAGCCTCGGCAAAACCCACCGCGGATAGCCCGACTATTTCCCGCTGAAATATTAATCGCAACACAATGGGGGATACTGCGCCGGCGGCCCGGCCGTCATATCACGTGATATCCATCGCGTGTCCGCGTCGGTTTCCGCGTGACGTATCGATTCTTATTGAGGGTATATACATGTAGGGAGGAAGAAGAGCGAGCTGTGCGCGTTCCTTCGCTCTCTCCGAGGAATGGGTTTTGTCGGGGCCAACTGTATATAGCTGCTTCGACCGCAACCGGGGGGTGGAAGGAAATTATTGAATAGGGGAGGAAGGACAGTGGATAAGTTGGTATTTTGTCGCCGAGGATTCGCGGCTTGTCGTGATGTGAGGGGCTTTGTCTGTGCCGGGGGAGCTGTCTGTGAGAATGGGGTTTTTCTATACCTTGTCTTGTTGGTTTTTTTTCTTCTTCTTGAGCTGTTCTGAGAAGGGTCGATTGCGTTTGCTGTTATTAGTAACGGATGGAAAAGGCGACTGTTTATGAATGGATGGAAATTCACGAATAAAAGTAGCCGCGGCGTGTTTGCAAATTTATTTTTTAGATATACATAAGTGTACGCGAAACGTTAACGACAATAAAATAAATCATTAATAATTGCCGTTACGTGCATACTCCTGCCAAATTCAGTATTCATGTGGAAATAACGTGCTTGCGAATCATAAAAATTAAAGGTAATTTATTTATCGTTGGCTCGACATAAATCAAACCGAAATTCTCATTGAATTGCAATGAGTTGCGTTTGCTTGGTGTTCCATAATAGGTGTGTATACTTACGTATAGCCAGGTAATAACGTGTATAGGTTGTAAATGCTTACCTGTAACAAACAAAAAAAA
>JAPYZP010010169.1:0-13129 GCA_030522985.1 Torymus sinensis
ATTTGTTCGAAAAGGAAAAACGTTAAACTACATAATGCATGTTTGTGGAAAAAGACACATTTAAATGACAGATGCATGCAATGACGAGTCGTTTTGTCGCGTATTGGAATTCCACGAAAATTAATAAAATAGCCGCTCTAAAAACGAAGAAACAAAAACAAAAAGTGATGAACGATGCCTCGACGTTCGAAAACGTCGATATCTAGTATCTAGGGTTTAACGAACATGCAAGGACACAAGCCCGTCGCTCTGTAAAGAATAGTATATTGCGTATATACCAAGGGCGAAAAGTCGACTTTTTCAGACAGGGTGTGGAGCCAGCACGTGCCGAAGACGAGTACCGTAAACGTACACAAGGTCAAAAAGCCTTTGGTGCACACCATATAAGTTTTGTGACACATGTCATTTTATGGGGGCTCAAGCTCAATTTCTTCAATTTTATATAAGGCAGTTTTAGAGCAGCGGCTGGAAAATAAGCGCTTTTCGGGTCAAAAAACCGCGAGAATGTGTTACGAAAAATATAAATTTTCTTTTCTAGACGCCTCTCGCTTGTACAATATACTAAAATTTTATACATGTTATAATGTACTTTCATTGTACTACCACGTCGCTATGATTCATCATCAGCTGATAGTGCGCTTGCGGTCGGACTGACAGTCACGCGGAGGGACGTGTATATGAATCAGAATTAAAATTCGTTACTCTTTTATTATCGGGGAAACGGTTTTTATCGTTCGATAGAAATTCAACGCAGTTTTTCGAAATTCGTTCGTCATGTTTTTCGTCGCGATTAGGAAAGTATAGTAAGTATAACGTAAATTAATACTCAGGCCGCTAGGTTTTAATTAATGAACATCATATCGAGTGTATTATAACGTGTTTACATTATGAGTGTAAATAAAGCTATTAACGTGAATATTCATTTAAAATAGCTCATTGTTTTCTTACGGCCAATCCATTAGCGTGTCTAATAATGATTATATCTATTGTCGCGCTCACCTACAATGCGAGACGTTAAAAACCTCCCTACATTAAACGCTACGTCCTTTTTGACAAACATTATACCTTATACCTCATAATATATCTGATAATAATTTTCCTTTTTTTCCTTTGTTTCAGGTGAGTTACCCATGCTGTCAATGCCCTCTCCGCTACGTAAGTCCATATATCTTTACCGGTCTACACGATACACCCAATCCACTCGAAATGAGTTTAAATCGATTACACCGCAATACCTCATCGACCGCACAGCCATGCCCATACATCATCATCCCCCCGTAAAAATTTGCCACCAAGCGTAACCAAAAAAGGTCTCTCCCCGAGCCAACATCTTACACGCGCGTGCGTACGAGCTCGATTAGTCGCTCTCTCACCTGCGCGCTCCTACAGGCTTCGACAATCAAATTCACCCGTTACATTAGGTACATACATATTTCGCGCTGTACCCACGTGAGAGAGTCTCTCCGCGTGCGGTTCCGTTACGGCACGTGTCGAGCGCTTTCCCGAGCGTTGACCTCCCCCATCTATACATACGTACACCGCGCGTACGCGTATAGACGATCGAATTCGCGCGCGCCCTTTATGTATCCTGCGCGCGAACCCTTCGCTCCTGGGTTGGGGGAAGCGCTGATTCGCACACGCGTGATGTGCGTGCCACACAAAGAGGCGAGGGAGCGAGCGAGAGAGAAACTATGGAAACGGGGTCAGTGGGTATATCGAGTGGCTCTCTCTCTTGCTCGTTTCCGCCTTCGGAATCGTCCAAGGCCTTTGTTCTCTTTGTTGCACGCGCACGCGTAGAGCAGAGCAAAGTAGAGAGAGCCTCCTGCACGCATTTCGTCTTTCTAATTTGTTAATGGGCCGCGTGCGCCTGGGGAATTAATTCGGGGGTGGCGAGGGGGTCGAAAGGTTCTCTTTGTTATACGAATGTATCAGAGCAAATCGCGTATATATCGATAGGCTGTTGCATGCGGTTTGTAGCGTAGCAGCCTTTGTGCCCTGTTATATCATACACCTTCGTATATTAATCGTCCGCGTTTAATTATCTAAATGTCCATATTGAGTCGTATGTGTGTGTAATTATTCACAGCGACGATGTTGATCCCGCCTCTATATACCGTCTTAATTTAACACCGTGTGTACATAACTGAAAAAACAAAGCAAATAATAATTAACCTACACCGTCCGCTGTTCTGTTTGTGTGTATACTTATACACCTTAATCACCGGGAGTTTCCAGCGCAATCAGGCGAAATCGTGCGGCTTATCACGAACACGCGTGCGTTGAATAAAAAGAGTCAACCGCTCCCCCTATTATCAAAGTTTCTCTAAATGTTAATTACATGACTGTTTTCTCGGGATTATAATAGCGTGCGTCCGCGCGATTCTCGTTTCCCTTGCGCACGGAGAGAAAAATCACGAACTTATTCCGTGATGTGTCCGGGCCTTGCATGGACTAATTCAGTGCTATACCACGGGATAATTGTATGGGCCTGAAGTCAGCGATTTTTGCCAAGAGCCACTCGAAATTATTCCGTCTCCGTTATCAGCCATTCGTACACAAATCAATATTTATTGTGAAAACATAATTCATTAATTTCACGGTACAGGAAGTATCTATATTATTCAAAATGTGCATCTCTTGCGAAATGCATGCATTGGCTACCCAAGAATCCTATGGAGAGCGCCGGAATCATTCCGGGCGGCTATTTGCAAAAATCGCTAGCGGCAGGCTCATGCAATATAATTATCCCGTGGTGGTGCTGAAGTAAAGCCTAGCGCTTTATGGAATATTTGCTGACGCGACCAGGCGTTTTCCATTGAGCAGATACCATGCAGTTAGTCCGCACGTAAGGCTCAGATATATTGCAATAAAAATGCCTGGAATATTTCATGATGAAAATCCGTGACTTTTCTCTCCGTCCCTGGTAGAAAATTGACCAGAATTTCTGCCTAAGCAACAAAAAATTAGCTATATTTCTTAGCTATAAATAAGCTATTCTCTTAGCTATAAACTGGCTAAAATATCGTTAACATTTTTTAACATACGAATAGCAGTATTCGTTAGCTATAAATTAACTAATATTTATATAAAACGTCCTGCATCGAACCCTTCCATTGCTGAAGCTTTTGAAAGTATTGATTTTTCTTTAGAAATTAGTCTATATAAGCGTGGAAACGTATATAACATGATCCAGGTGTTCAAGGTAGCCGATGACGATACCTAGGTTATGCGTTCCGTAGTTTTTTACGTTTAGATCTCAGGGCGCATCTAATACCCGGTTCAGGTGTTCGGAGTAGCCGATCACGATGTCTAGGTGGTGCGCTCCCTAGTTTTTTACCTCTAGGTGTCGGAATGCATCCCATGCGTGGTCTAGGTAGTCCGGGTCGCCCATGACGGAGTCTAGGTGGTGCGCTCCGTAGGTTTTGCCTCTAAGTGTTGGAAGGCATCGAGAACGTGGTGAACGATGAAAACTACGGGGCGCACCACCTATAGACTCCGTCATCGGCGACCCCGACCACCTAGACCACGCATTCAACGAGTTTAAACGCCTAGAGGTTAAAACCTACGGTGCGCAGCTCCTAGACTCCACCATCGGCCACTCCGGACACTATAGTCCACGTATTTCATACATTCTGACATATACTATTTTGCTCTTAACTATAAAATAAACAGAAAACTAGGTAATTTCTCGTTAACATTATTCGCCAGAGCTTAACCAGAATTTAGCTAGATCTCTGGCTAAAAACGTGACGTTATTAGCTCGGTTTCTAGCTAATTTCTAGCTAAAAATTAACGATATTCTGAAAATTAGCTAATACATAGCTAAAATATGGTTAAGATTTCTACCACGGATGCGGTCACTTTTTAACTGAGCCCGTCCACGCGAGATGCTAAATTTTCCGAAGGGAAGGTTATGTGCGTGCGCGCGCTTGCGCTTAATTTACCGCTCATTAAAGCTTTCATTGGCGGCTCCGTTTGCGCGCATTCCAGCTTTCGTGTCACCCCGCGGGGATAATTTGTCGCGCGCATGCCCGCTGCTGCTGCTTCGTTTCGCTCTTATTTCGCGCGGGCTAATAATACTTATACGCGCGTACTTCCTCATTTTCGGGTTTCGGCCCCGGTGATGACGACTCTGTATGCGCGAAAGCGATGACGAGTGCGTTGGTCTCGCGGGACGCATCCGGAGTGTTTGTTGGGTGTAATTTCGTGCGGGGATTTTTGTTGATCTTTGTGCAGTTTCGATCTGTTTGTGTAGAGACGATAATGGATTGCTTCAGGGGTATACTTTCGTGTATTTACTATAATGTGAAAAGTTTTGTTCGAAAAGTCTGTGACAAACTCTTGGTGGGGAAAAGGCAGCGCATTCATTGACATTTAGTTTATGATATTGATAAAAAAACTTGTGATCCGCTTTATTATTGTACATTTTTGTTCGTCGTACAAAATTATTGTATTAACCAACCCATAATATATCGTGGAAAATTATGTTCAAAGCCCGCATTTCAATATATTTCGGTGCAAAAAACATCACCAGCTGCTCACACACGCGCGAAATTCTTACCACCACCACAACATATCATTCACACCGCATATAAATACAACCGAAAAAAGAAGAGAATAAAAAAAACCGTCGACCATCAAGCGCCATATGTGGACATTACACTCCATACTCTTTTTGTCCCTCCAAAATAATACACGACAAACGCGAACTTTTTTTCGTCCTCGGCTCGATGTATAGTGGGTCCCACACGCGTACATATACACATATAAATAAATTAATGAGCTGCAGTCTTGACAATCGACGCGCGAGTAGATCCGCCAAAATACACTAAACAACGCTCCTTTGTGTCCCCGCGACCCTCACCCCCGTGCGACGTGGGGTTCACGTGTTGATTCACACTGATCGCGATGAGAAAATTTTCGGTCGACGGAAAAAGGGCGCATCGCTCCGCTGAGCAGTACACACGTACAGATATATATATTCAGTGGAGAGAGAGAGAGAGAGGAGGGGGGAGAATATAATGGTACCGCTTTTTTCGCCGTTTCTCCCCGCGCTGACGGCCAAGGACACGCAGGTAAGAAGAGAGGGGAGCGAAGGTCCCATTTTGGGCAATGGCTGTGCTTTACGATGTCAATCGCTCGCGCGGCCTGCCCGAAAGAGGCGTTTAAGTAGTTTTCGGCTCGATTTCTCGCTGCCACGCATTATACACACACACACACTCTTGACTCCCTCGTGTATACTCGCAGAATAGCGGCAAGTATGCGTCTGTGTGTGTATGTACGCGACAATGGGACAAAGCACGGCGAGTGCGCTAGCGCTTCGGAGAGAGTGCATCGACCGTGCGATCCCATTAACATAATGCCATAACGCGTGCGCGCGCGCCTTGCAATTATACGCCCGGCAAAAAGCTGTACGTATATGTAGCATGTGTGCGGTATTAGTTGCGCGGATAGCAACAGTGTATATACACGGCGCTGGGTGGGTGGGGAAGTGTACCAACGCGGTGGTCTTTCTTTCGGATGCTCCCTTTTTAAGGCGACAGCTTATATACATATTCGCTGTTATATAAGCTGACTGTACTATCGTATTTAAAGGGAACGAGAGATGTCAAATCATTCCGAAATAACGAGAATGTACGAGGTTATTGGCCTGCAGAAAGCGCACATGTGCAATTGATCACGCGCCTGAGTGTGAAAAACAAGTTTACACGTTGTATATGTATACGCGCGCTTGGTGCGGACTTTTCAACATTCGACAAAGTGCAAAAAGTGAGTCAGTATATACAGAAAAACACCAACGCGTTTTTAAACCCACACGTACGCCGCGCGGCATATATATAACGATTACGAATTGAATAAACATTGCGCATTGTCGCTGAGGCGTAATGAAAAGAGATTAATTACGCGCTCGCTCTTGGCATTCTTTTTTGCCGAACTGTATAAGGTATATGTAAGTGAGGAAAACAAACTACCTCGCAACTACACAGTAGTTGCATATCGTATAATGTACGAAGCCACGAAGCTTCGTATATGCACACTGCAGGCGGATGACGTCAACGCGAATATAATCACGACGCGCATGCGAAAACCGCAAAAAATCCGGACGATTATTACGTAACTACATACATATATACGCGAGCAATCACAGTTCTACTATATAAAAACAAAAAAAAATATACTCTGTCGCACATACTCCCTCTCGCATAACAATTCGCCCCGACCCTTACATATTTATTCACTCTCTCCTCCGCTTCCTTCCAACAATCGCAACGACATACTCTAGAAGCGCGCGGAGCAAGACGAAACTACTCCTTCCCCGGCGCGGCTTTTTCCATAATTCACGCACTAGGTGTATATATATATACACGCACTCGTATAACGCGTCCTGATGGCAACAGTCGCTGCTGCTCTCCGAACAAAGAATTTTTCCTCCGCTCTCGTCCCCCTCGACGGAGCGCGCGCCTGTTGCGGAAGCGCGTGTAGAGAGAGAGAGAGAGCTCGCACGGAAAAAGCCTTTTTCCCTCCCCCCAGGATCCTTTATTTCCATCGCTCTCTGCTCTCGCGCGCGCTCCGCAAGACAAAGAGAAGGGAACGAGGATGTCTTTCTTTCGATGCCTGCCTCCTAGTCGTAGCTTTTTCTGTGTATAGTGTAATGCGCGGCTTTTGTTTATCGGAGGTGCGGAGTAAGATAAGGGAAAACGTGTCGATATTGCGTTGAGGGAGTATGTGTGGAAGAGCGAGTTAATTGTTATGTAATGCGCGCCTCGCACGGTGTAATGTACATAAGTGTGATGGTTTACGACTCGCGCGCATAATATCGTTAAAAGTGGTGCGAGCGAGCGATTAACGCGCGATAATGCCTATGATTATGAGATTATTAACGACCTGGAGATTAATCACGGCGAGCAACAGTTGGAGATCGATTAACATCCCGTGAAGCGTTTTGACAGCGATCACTCCTTCGTGCTGTTGGAAAACGATGACAGTGCAAGAGAGATACACACATATACCTAAATATCAATAAACCTCCGTGAGCTCGCTCGATTTGTTTTTATACATATATACGACACTATCCCGAAAATGAATTGCAAAAAAAGCCAACGCAGCGCGACCTTTCCTCCTTTGTCTGCGCACGCACGCGCATATGTACACTACTCACTCCCCTTTGCATGTAGGTCTCATCGATCTATGCGCGATCGAATAGCGCACGCGTTTCTTTGTGTCACGTGCGTGTGTGCCTTGCTTTTTTTTTAGCAGAGGGAGGAATTATAATGGCAAGCGCTGCCTATCATACGGGTACACTTACGCGCACTCTCATGGGCGCGCGCAACAAAGAAGGTTTATGCAAAAGCGTTTTATTTTTCTCGCTCGTTCGCGCGTCGATTCCCAAAACACACAGCCTGCGGTTCTTTTAAATTGCCCCGCGTGCGAGTTACGAAAGCTTTTTCAGAGTCGTGCACTGTGTGTGTGTGTGTATATATCCGTTCCTTTTTCTTCGTTTGTTTGTTCGCCGAAGTGCGTGTGTGCGTGTGTGTTGTTGTCGGCCGGAAATATCACCGCGGCGCGCGAAGTGTGCGAGTGTGTCTTTCGCTGAATTCTCGACGACGCACAGCTGATATTTGGCAATCGAGAACGTTCGGCCCGCGTCTAGGATTAATCTACACGTCAGCGTACCGTAATATCGACTAAGGAATTAATACAGTCATCATCGCCATTGCAACGCGGCCGTTGTGTATAAATAACCAAACAGTTAATTTATATATTAAAAACAGAGACGCTCTTCGAACCTCTTTGGAAGAAACAATCAGCCTATAGCAGCATATCGTCGATATGGCATCGCGCGGCGCACGTGACGTGCCTTCGCTATATTCTCTCCCCGCGAGTATAATACGTGCTCGCCATAATTTCTTCGATTCGCACCCGGCGCGATTAGCATAAGTCGACCGCGCGGCTGTGCCAAAATGAAGTAACGCACACGGCGTTTACGCGGCTCCCCGTCTCCCTATATCTATATATATATATAGAGGAGCGCGCGCGAGCGGCGAAAGCCGGCAAGTGGCAACAGCAGCGAGCGGCCGGCCGGCACCGCAACACCGGTAGTTGCGAGGCGGCGGCGGCAGCGGCTAAAAGTTGCGCGCTGGAATGATTATACGAGGAGAGTGTGTATAACGACTTTTTGCTCCATCGCGAGGTTTTTAAAGCTCTTCGTGTACAGTTTGATGCGCTGTTGATGAAACTGGGCGATATTCTGCGTGGTTTATTAGGCTTCCAAGTTTTTCGGATAACGGTGAATGTATATATACACGCCGAATTAAACAAAAATTTACTCTGCGGTATATATGTATATGTGAAATGTATAACAACGTTCTATAATGAATTCGAATTCCGATGCGCTCCAGGCGCGCAATTTCACTTATCAAGACTCGCCGCCGGCTGACCCGAATAATGCATACATAGCGTTATTGTATTATACCCACACTACGAAATCGACGGAGATAGCGCTATATACGTACACGCACAGTACTGTACATTTCGATTCCAGATTACTGCGCGTGTACACAAAAAAGCCCGCGTTATCTCGATCCGCCTCCTTTTTCTGAAAAAAAATAAAATAAAATAATAGCAAAGAAAAGAGCAAACCAACACAAGTCTCTCTGTACCGATTGTTTCTAAAAACGCGCGGGGGGTTACGCAACAACGAGATTGATACACGCGTGTGCAGAGAGCGCGATGATCGAAGAGAGATAAATCGGGTAATCGCGCGCATCCGGATTCGGTGCCTTTAAACGTCGAATAAATTAGCGTCGCGTATATCTATACCCACACCGTAAATCACGCACGTTATGCAAATTCTGCATCACTCTCTCGTCGTCAGCCTCTGGCGATTTTTGACGGAAGCCCCCTCTCCTTTTTCTCACTTACTACATACGCGGCCCTTTATCCGAAAAATCGACGCGCAATCCCTTTGTCAGCGCCCGGCAGCTTACACAGCTCCGTTTTCTTTGTGCGCACCCGGTATATCCTCGCGCACGAAAACTACCCGGCATCATCACGAAGTTCTCCCGTTGTTCTCTTTCCCCCGCGCTTCGTCAGCTGTCCGTATCACAACCACGCACACCTCCAGCCGATATCTGCAATCGCCCAAACGTTTCTTCCTGGCTGCATATTATATCGCCGGGTTATTATACACTCCAAGCGCGATTACACTCGCCGGTGGCATAAAGAGAAGTATAATGCGCGTGTGTGTGGATTTTTCTCGCATATACATCGTATACATATATACAGCGCACTTATATAGTTGCCGGGCGGAGAAAGAAGAAGAAGAAGAAGACGAAGTATATAGGCGCTGCAGCAGCGGGCCGGCTCGATATTTTTAGCCCGGCTAGTAACTCTGTTGCTAGGGCATCAGCTGATCCGTGTGCCGTGCCGGCTGCGCTGCGCTCCGTCGTCGAGCGCCTGTATATCCCGTCCCCCAGTGCCGTAGCCTGGCCACCTCGTCGCCCCGCGCCTCTCTTGCTCTTTGTTCGCCGGAGCTTCACCTCGCTCTCGCGCACTCCGCGTCCCACCGAAACCCCTCGAATCTTCGCGCACTGAAACTTCGGGCTTCCTCCGAGGCTCTGCCCACGCCAGTCGAAAAATCTCACCAGCCCGTGGAAAATTTTATCCGGCGCAGCGAAAGAAGCCGAGGGTGCGAGTGCTCGGGCCCTGGCCCGGCCGGCTCTCTCGCTCGACGACCGCCGGGGCTTCGCTATATACATACACGCAGGCGGCGAGAGAAACGCCGAGAAGCGAGGTAGACAAAGAGCTGGCTACGCGAGTAGGTACGCGCCTGCGCGCTCTCCGCGAGCAGGAGTGGGGGGCGCGTGCGAGGAGGAGAGAGAGAGAGAGAGCCGAGGCAAGAGAGTGCGCGAGTGTGCAGTCGACGGGGCTCGAGGAGCGTCAGTTAGCAACCGGCACTCGCGCGATCTGGTCACACGCGCGTCCCTCGCTCACTCGCTTTTATTAGAGAGTCCGGCGAGCAGGAGAGACACATATTATACCAGACAGAGGACGGAGAGATAGAAGAACGGCGACGGTTTCTTCTATCTTGCAGATCTACATAGTGTGATTTTAATCGCCTCGCGCTAAGAGAGAGAGAGATCGCTGCTCTTGATCGTCGTCGTCGGCCGTGTTGTTACGTCAGATATACCGAAAAGAGGCCAAAAGTCGTCGTCCGCGCGCACTGCAGCGACAGACACTCGCCGACAGCACACACCCACGAAGAGTCAGTGTCACGTATAACGACACACGTACTCTCTCTCGTTTAAACGCGGTGCCGAGTTGGTTTTCTTTTTCTATACATACAAACGAGATCTTAACTTTTTTGATACTTATTTGTACACCGCGCGTATACATTTGTATATACGATATATAGTCGTCGTCGTCTAGCTTCGATTCTTCTCATATACTTATAATTATTATATACTCGCACGAGAGGGGAGCAGCGCGACGCTTCTCTGTACGTGTCAACTGTGATCGCAAGGGATTGTATTATTATTACCGCATCCTCGATGATCAACGGGGGAGTAGCGACTAGCAGCCGTGTATTATGACCGCTAGTTTATCGCCGATACTCCAAAAAAGTGATAACCTCCGGACGTCCCGTAACGTCGACGCAGCCGTAGCAGCCGCAGCACAGTGTTGTACCAGAACTTTCGGCTCGCAGCAATAGAGGCAGCGTACACTGCAGACGAGGATAAGAAGAAGCAGAAGAGGAGGAAGAAGGACGACAAGCCGACGGACGTGCGAGAGGCGCCGTCGACGACGCTCGGCCGGCAAGATTCCTGTGGCAAACGAGCTGGAGATTTGCCCCGAGGCGGGCGCAGACGCTAATCGTGGTGCAGCCGCCGACATGGGTCAAATCGGCAACGATGTGAGTCTCTTAGCCCTTTTCCTTTTCTTTCTTTCGAGTTACTATATTGTTCCGCGAGTGTGCGAAGCGGAGAGCGATGGCGGCCGCGGCGGTGTAGTAGCGGCTGATGAAAGCCCCCCCCGGCGAGCGGTCAGCTGATGTCGAGCTCACCGGTGCGTTTCTAACCTTAAAAAGCTCCTTCTCGCCGCTCGCTCCCGTTGCTCTGTAAAAAGAAACAAGTAATACGCGACGATTGACAACAGTCATAGTTGCAAAACTATACCCTTAACTGTAACTCCAACCTTCAATCCGACCACTCGCGCACGCCTACATCGCTCTCTGAGCGCTTTAAAAAATCGCATATCTTGCATCAGCCGTAAAAATGCAGCAGCGGCGAGGGCACACGCGGCATTGGCTCTTCCATTTATCTCTCCTCGCGGCTTGACGAAAAATTTTCCAGCGTCACTCTCTCGCAGAGCGCGCTTTTCTGATGCAACACTCGGCCAGCTTTTCCACGCTCGCTCGTATAGCCGGTTGTTCGCCCCGACCTTGGGCCAGCAGAGCGCAGTCGGAGGCTATATTTCCTTAATAGCTTCTGAGTGTGAGACAGAGAGAAAGCGTATACATCACGAGCGAACAGGTCAGGACCTGCACGGTCCCGCCTCTCTCTCTCTCTTCCTCATCATGGGTTTAAGTATTTAAGTGGTCTGCGCACAGAGGGTCGTCGCTTAGGTAGCCGTGCGAGCGTTGCCGTATAGATTTCCGTGGTTGAGGGAGACAAGAGAGGAGTAGGCGGGGGCAAGAAACACTTTGCAAAGACGCGCAGGTAATTGACATATCACGCGCGCGCTCGCTCGGTCTAGAATAATCCGTGTAAATCCACACTATTTCGGGGCGCTTCACGCGCGCGCGGCCGTATAAATATATAAAATCGCCGTCCATCAAATTGCGTCAGTGTGTGCGCGCGAGAAAATAAGATTTTGGAGCGCGTCCAATATCCCCAGTAGCCTCTTTTACACACGCACGCGTATGTAAAATTATTCCGCTTTTATGCACGCCGGTGAACATCGTCTTACGTAAATCCCCCCCGAAAAAAAAATCTGATAAATCGTGCGTAGAGAGAAAGAAACTTCTCTCGCCCCCTGCACTGCCACCGGTTTTCTCTCGCGCTGATAAGCCGCTATGCGTTTCCAGAATAATATTCTCGCGTCACCGGCTTCTTCTTTCTCTCTTTTTTTTGTTCTTCGTCGAGGCGAACCCGGGCGTTTAAAAATATCTATATATCCAGCCGAGAGCTGAATAAACATGTGTTTGTCATAACCCGCGCGCGCATGCTAATCGCGAATGAGCTGATCGATCGACGACGGCGCTGCTGCCGCTGGTTTCTTTCAATTAGAGCCCCGAGCAAGATACACACTCTGACGAGGTTATAGACCGCAGGCTACGTATATACAGCCAACTGTTATACCAGTAGCTTCCTTATTGATATTACAGACGCGCGCGCGCACCAGAGGGAATTCTTTCTTTCTTTTTTTTTTCTTCTTTTTCGAAGGTTTTATGCGTGTGGGTGTCGGTATAAGGTTTTTCTCCCCCTCCCCCACCCCTGGTTTCGCCTTCACACCCCCGCAGAGAGCGCACACGTACGTCCTATCGATTGTTCGCTCCCCGGCCGGGCTCAAGGGCAGGCCGCGCGCGCAGTCGTTGTCCTCTCTCTCTCTCTCTCCCTGCTTTCTTTCTTTCTTTCTTTCGGCAAACACATCACGGCTCGGTTGACAAAGTTTCCGAGCTACTGTGTGTATATGTAGCTATAATTTGCATGCAAACCGCGTACGCCCTTGTCTCTCATTCATGAGCTGCGGCGAGTGTGTGTATATATATACAGGTAAATTTTTTCGCGCGCCCAGATGATAACGTTAATTGTTTTTTTCAAAGCCCGAAATAGTGTGTATGTATATATTATGGTGCTTAGTATGCGTGCGAGATACGCGCCCCGTTATGTCGTTAATCCATAACATGATTTCTCGCGGCTGAGTTTGTGTCAATTTTTATTTTCTTCCTCGAGTTTCGTCTTCTCCACGCTGACAAATTATTGAGCAATTATCGTTACAAGCGCGCTGGCTTTCGGGCAGTCACGAATGCGTGTACGAAGTTATTCAAATAAATCGCACATTTACATGGCAAAATGTCGCTCTGTCCCATAACAGCGCGCGCGAAAAAATCTGACTTTTTTTTTAACAA
>JAPYZP010010171.1:0-12717 GCA_030522985.1 Torymus sinensis
TGTGTGTGTGAGTGTGTGTGTGTGGGTGTGTGTGTGTGTGTGTGTGTGTGTGTGTGTGTGTGTGTGTGTGAATTGATTAAATCGTGTGTGTGTGCGCGTTTGTTAATTGATTAAATCGTGCGTGTGCGTGTGCGCGCGTGTGCGCGTGTGCGCGTGTGTGCGTGCGTATGCGTGTTCGTATGTGTGTGCGTGTGCGTGTGCGCGTGTGCGCGTGTGTTAACTGATTAAATCGTGTGTGTGTGAGTGTGTGTGTGTGTGTGCGTGTGCGTGTGCGTGTGCGTGTGCGTGTGCGCGTTCGCGTGTGCGTGTGTACCAGTGTGCGCGTGTGCGTGTGTGCGCGTGAATTAATTGATTAAATCGTGTGTGTGTGTGCATGCGTGCGTGTGCGCGTGTGCGCGTGTGCGCATGTGTATAAAAATATATTCAATAATCAACTTACAACCACGACTTTCTAAAACTTTTGTCATCTCATAGATGTTTGTAAGCGCAGTTTCCAATTCCTTTTCCTTTAGCTCAAGAAGTAAATGCAAGCGTACATTTTCTTTAAATAACAAGTAAGTCATTTCTCTAATATCTACATCATCGCGCTCAGCTTGTGATATTATTTTTCTAATTGTGGCTTCATTCTGAGACTGAATTTTCTCCGAATGAGCAGGATTGATGTATAACGTAAGAATGTTTTCTTCGTCGATTTTTGAGTAATCGATATCTATTCAAAATAAGGTTACATCTAATTATAATGATAATGTTGCAAAATATTATATGTTAACCATAACGCACTTCTGGTGGTATTTACTGGAGTTTCTTCAGACGAGCGTGTTGGTATTTCATTGGTCTCAAAAGTTATTTTCGGTCTTGTATTTACAAATGAATTTACTTTTTGAGTGTTATATTTGTCCATAATTATATCATTGGTCATTTTACTGGCGTTTATTTTTTCATTATTGATATCTTTCTGCAGATTTAAAACGCAATATCATTTATTTATCTTGAATTAAATAATTAAAAAAGCTCATTTTAAAATCATGTTTTATACATCAGTGACAGAGCCGAACAAGGTCTTAACTTTGCACGCGCTCCAAGATAAATAATCTTAACTCAGCGCGCGCTCGAAGGAACTTTTTGAGACTCATCATTTTATTGACTACAATAAAATGATAACACAATGTTTCTAACAGCAATAAACAAAATTTTACATTTGACACGAATTTAATTTGTATAATTCTTGAAAAATAGACTTCTTTAACAAATTTAAAGAGAGCGAGGGGAATGAAGGGGGGGGGGGTGAGTGAAGCACTGAGGAATGCCATTGAGGGAGGTGGGCGAGAGGGTGTGAGGAGGGCCATTAAGGAGCGCAAGGGCATATGAGGGGGGAAATTGAGGAGGACTAGGGGGTGTATTAAAGGGCTGTATGAGGTGGAGTGATCAAAGGGTTGGCGGGGGGCAATGAGGGGTTTTGAAGATTCTAAAAAATACAAATATAGTCCGATTTTAACGGGGTTTCGATAAGCGTTGATGGGGTGGGTTATGGAGGTAGGAGAGGAGGCGGATCGGTTAGAATTATTCGTACAACTATATAATGTGAAGATATATTTGTTATATGTTAGTTTTAAGTTATTATCCATAGCCATCCGTAGCCATTCGTATCCAGCCATATCCGTTCATATCCAACCATCTATTACTTCCAGTAAGGGAGATCTTCGGGTTAGATAGTAGTGAACCTGTAGGCTGATAGTAATATTTTAGTATACATTTTATTGTAGTCGCAAAGTGTGCAGAGTATCCACTACAAAATTTGAAGAAAAAAAAGAGCGTCGAGATGGGAGTTTCTTCGAACGAGTACTGTAAGGCTTTCTTCAAACGAGCGCTAGCACTGCTAAAAAATTCAGAATACTTTTTCATGGCCCATAGGTTCGCAGCAGCTTTTCAAGCCGAGAAGTTGCTTTTACACATTGCTGCCAACTTACAAACTGTGAGAAAGTATTCGAGAATTCTTCACCTTTTGGCATCGCAGACAAGCGCTGAGATAGACCTTTATTCAATAGAGCGCCGGATACTTACAAGGAGAGTGCACACCCTTTGGGAAATGGATTTTCGCAGGCTTTGGAAAATTTTGATCATTTACATACGTAATCTTTGATTGCTTGTAACTTTCTGAAAAGTCAATATTTTTTAATGACCCAGAGCTTAAATTTTAGCTTTTACAGTGTACTTTTATAATCTGTCTTGCTCGTTTTCGTATCTTAAATACTTGCAACTTGACAGTCAATAGAAGAGACATAATTTTTTAACGAAATAGTTGTTAGTTGACATAAAATTGCCCATAACTCAAGAAAAAGGGCCTATCAGATGAAATTAGGCATATTGAGCTTCATTCATTTTTATGTACCAGAAATCAGCTCCACGAAAATCCGTTTCCCAAAAGGTGTGTACTCTCCTTGATAGTACCTTTTTGGAGCGCTCGTCAAATTAAGACCTTGCTCCGGTCAACCGTCGATATGAAAAAATTATCATTTAACACGATTTGTATTTATCCACATAATCTCTTTGTAGTAGAAATTGTATCTAAAACTTACTAAAGTTTTCAATGATGTGAAGGTATGATTGTCTGATTCGATATCAGAGGTTTCTGTTGTTACCTCATACTTTTTATTCGGCAAAATAATTCGACGTTCATTTGCTTGTTTGTTCTCGATTTCTTCCTCAGTAGCTTTTATAAATATTATTAGAATAAATATCAAAATTGATTATTTGGAAATATATTTTCTAATAATTATAAGCATAATGAAATTTAAAAAATTGTCGAAAGGAGATTATTGAAAATATTTTTTATACTATATATAATTCAATGCGTAACTACTTTGTATGTTAATTCAATTCCACAAATTCACCGGTAGTTTCTAAAGTAATGCTCAAAAATGAATGTTTGAGAAAAGATATTAATTAAAATATTTCTCCATTTCTTCAAATTTATGCTGAATTTACAGTTGAAAAAACTATAACATATTTAACGGCTTCGAAATGAACAATTTAAATAATCATTAAGTCCTTACATGCCATGAATATGATTAATCTATGTTTTAACATCAGTTTTAATATCCTTCTTTAGCCAATAAATAACAAAAAATGATATCAATATTTGATACAAAACTTAAAATAAGTTTTTTGTTCATTAGCCTGTTAGAGACCTTAATAAATCTCTAGAAAAGACTTGCATATAACAAGCCTATGTGCACGATTCTCTAGTTTCTTATAACCACTGAGGGATTGAATATTATTGTAAATGTGAAAAACTAAATATTAGCAACGAATCTGTAATGGATTGGCTTTGTAATATTATCCTAGGATACATTTAAATACTGATAAATATGAAATCGGTAGAGTTATCTACTTCAATTTCTACTTAAAATGCTATATATTTTTCACTTCGTTTTTTATATTTTACAGTGATCTGAAGTTTTCATGTTGAATGTTGTAAACTTCTCCGTTGTAGCGTTAGTGAGAATTTTGGGTTCAACTCACCTTTGTGACTCACGCAGGTATGGGAAGTAAAATTTTTAAATAAATTTCAATCCCAGTAAGTTACAGTAAGATAAGCATATGAAATTCCGCGTGTCATTGCGTTGTCTAAGAGAGAGAGAGAGAGAGAGAGAGATTTGCAACTTCAGTTTAGGTTAAATTTTAGATAGTTATTTTTATATTGCAATTACTCGAGAATGGTTTGATCTATAAATTTCAAATTTAGAGAGTAATATATACATTAGGATTTAATAATTGGGTTTTGAAATATTTGAAGAAAAAGGCGTCTAGGAAAAATCTTTTTGTAAATGTAGTAATGTTTTGATGTTCAAATATAGTTTCTATACATATTTATGCAGTACTTTACAAAAAATTTACAATTTTTTCGACTAAAATTGGTGAATTCCCCCTTAACAGGATAGGGCTTATTATTGCCGAAATTTTTCACTAAAGATCTGGAGGTAGTAAAGGTTCGTAGGAATGACGGGATCAGCCAAGGCAAGGGGCCTCTGCATACTGTGCTCATGGTAGTAAACCTCCCGCATAGCGGGTACCAAGATTAGTCAGGTATTGCAGAAGAGAAGGCCTTCAGCTTATAGGGGACTATGCTGCGAATGCACACAATGAGGTGTATGGCAGTACGGACACTCATGGGTTACCTCCTGGATTACCTGATGGTGGGTGACCTTGTCGTCTTCAACAAGGAAAGCAGCCAGAGAACCTTCGTTGCGGCCAACACGAGCAAGGCACTTCATACCACCTTTGCCGATGGACTGATGAAGGGATGGGTACACGACTGGAGGGTTTCCAAAGGGCCCCCAATGTTAGATTACAGGATAATTAGGGTAATTCCAGGAAAACTAAGGAAACTGGGATTGGATTCTATTCTTGGTGAGGAGTTCTTTCGCTGATTTTTGGGGAAAATATGGCGAACGAATTAGAGTGTACCAATGTCTATATTAGAACAGCGCTCACTACTGCGTTCAAAGTGGAATAGAGATCTGGTGCCAAAAAAGAAACAGGATAGATCTTCAGCAGAGCAAGGAAAAGACTTAGAAGGCCTTCAAGGGAAGCCAGCGACTCTATAGAAACCTCATCAAAGATGTTCAACGTCAATTTTGGAGGGAATCGTGCTCTCAATGAAGCATCATGAGATTATACTATCGGACTATTTAAAGGCGTGGTAGACGCACCAGGTAATGAACTTGGGGGGGTTCATTAGTAAGGAGGACCTCGGAGAAAACCATGCACCTGCTGTTGATGGAAACTAACTTTCCCGATTGCAGGGCTGTGGGTGAGGATAATTAAGCTTTCCGCCACGAGATTTTGTCGAAATCACGCGATTATCGTGCCAGTTTATCGACGTTATTATTTAAAACCCAACTTTAAATGAAAAAAATTTGAGAACCATGTAGGTCCCAAAGGGTTTACATGTGGAAACGGCGTAGATCCTAAATGGGTTTTTCAGTAAAGTGCCGACTTTTAGTGCGACAAAATCAATTAATGGCAAATAAGTTTCATTTGGGTGTCAAATTAACGAGGAATTCTGAAAATTCTAAAATAGGATGCTTTTTAAAGATTTATAACTTTTCGTAGAAAAATAATAGGGCAAAGAAGTGAATAATTTATGGCATTTCAGGTATCAAAAGGTAGAATAATACAAGCGACTCACTCAGTTTGCTATTTGTAAGTTCATTATCAATCCATTATGAGTGGTTCAAGGAATAAAAGAATCGTACGTAACATAGGTTTGAAATGGTAGGGTAAAATATAAATTCGTTACTTACATCCTAATACATGAATGTAAGCTCCATAATATTTGTACTCATGCTCATGCTCTTCTATGCATTCAATGTCATCAGAGCAAAAAAAATACTTTGCATAGTATTTATGTTTTTTGTCGAAATCTGTGTCATCTTTAGGGTAAATGCAGTGCCGGTCAGATTTCGAAAATTTAATTAATGATGTAGGATATACTCTTTTTTTATTTCTTTCATCAGTGAAAACAATTCCAGCGAATTCCATTTCAATAAATCTATAAGTGTAGATTGCATTGAATTGAATTGAATATATATATATTTATATATATATACATAAAAACATACATGTTATACTTGTGGGCTTCCCCCGTACTCACTCCGCTCGACAACCCTGAAAATCATTAATTGATAAACAGTAATTGTATAAAAACCAATTTTAAAGCATACAATTTATTTTCATTTTATAAATATATTCAGTTTAAATCAACAGTTTTCCATTATTATATTTGTTAATATTTGTTGCATTTGTACATCTGGTTAAAGCAACCTATAATTGACCATGAGAAAATCGAGGCCTTTTAAGAAATAATCCTACATAATTAAAACTTCGTCCTTGAGATTTATTAAGAGTTATTGCGTGGTGCTATAAAATGTGCTCCTTCAAAACCACCAAGATTAACATGTGAAATACTCCGTGTGAAGATAAGGGCGAGGTAAAGTGTGGGCGTAAGAGAGAGAGAGAGAGAGAGAGAGAGAGAGAGAGAGAGAGAGAGAGAGAGAGAGAGAGAGAGAGAGAGAGAGAGAGAGAGAGAGAGAGAGAGAGCCCGTCAGGTGCTAAAGTGCAATAAATACATTGAAATAATAAGAGAAAAAATTAATAATAAGATATAAAGTAATGAGAGGGTAAGAATACAAGAAATATACAAAAGAACAAAAATATAATAGTAGAATAAAAGTAACAATAGTTAACGCAATAAAATGACGAGTACAATTTGATATACGCTCGCGTATATCGGCGGGTAGACGCGTGTTCCAGTGCCGCACATCACGGCCGAACAAGTATAACAATTAAAGCCATTGAGGACAAGATGAGAGTCACTTTCGAGTATAACTGATAGTGATAGCGTCGAAATGTGACTTAGTAACCTTGGCCTCGAGCAGGGCAAAGTGAGACGGGAACAGGCGGTTTACATTTGCATGGGCGGCGACAAAGTTCGGTGGATTCGACGGATGATGGGCGAGGTACGCGATTAGGTGTTCGTCAAGACAGCGTGGGAGTCAGCACGTCAAGGTCGGCTTCGCAGGTGATAGGAATGAGCGGGCTATTCCTACTTGGGCGCATAAAAATCGTCAGATTTTTTACTATCGGCCGCAGATGGCCAAGCCCCTTATGAATCGACGTTGCACGCTTTAGCAGTTTGTGGACAGGGTCGGGCCACAGTGCGTTTACAGAGAGCTTTGCGGTGCCACCAGACCCGAACATGGTTTGGCATTCGATGTTTCGGAGGCCGGGCGTCCTACGGAGGATGTCGTCGCGTGCTGCCGGGCAGGCTAGGGTGAATACGATGGCACGGTGGTGGGCTGCCTGTGTAGGATTCGCAGGTCCGGCTGCGGTTTCATGTTCGGCGCGGGCTGGTGGATTCCACGGGCGCTAGCTAACTACGAGCGGTACGTAGTGTTGAAGTTTTAGGGCGGTTTGTAGTGCTGCGGAAAGTGGTAGGGGCTCGAGAGGCACCGATGAGGGAATACCTCGCACAACTAATTCCCGAGGATCATCCAGCGAGCGCCGATTTAGAGAGTCCTGAACAGCTGACGAGACGCGCGCTAGATCAGCCCGCACTACAGCCAGATGAGCATCATGACGGGCGCTCAAGGCTTGTTGCCTTTGCTCAATTGCATCGACGCGGGAGTTGAGGCTATTTAAGATGAGTAGTTGGTGATGGGCATGGTCGACTGTACCAATTTACTGGCACAGTGCGGCTTGAAGTTAGATTCAGCTGGGTGGTCGGCGCCCTCGACAAATGCAGTGCTGTTCACCCCTGCGTAGTTGGAAGTGCACCAATTGCAGTGCTGAGTAAGGCCAGTCGGAGATAGACACGCTGCGTGGAAATAGCGCAGGCAGGTATCACAGGTAGCAAGGGCCGGGTCGTTGCGAACGATACGCAGGCAACAAACCGGGCACTGTCTCGAGGCCATAAACGAGAGGCGCAGACGATCAGGAACGTGTTAACGGTAGCAAGCACGGGCAAAGTTAGCACTCACACGCTCGGTCAGCGTCAGAGTCGGCGTGTCGTGCGATTTGTGCGCCACTGCCGATCCCGAAGATAATAGGGCTCGCACTCGGGACAAGACGGTGGCAGGCGATAAGGTAGGTCGCGGGTAAAGCGCGCGTGCGAGACGGGCCACGGTAATGAGGGCGCGTGGCTCGCGCTCGACTTGCGCAAGATGAGCTGCGCGCAAGCTGGCTCAAATTAAGTGCTGACTCACGCAAAAAAGCCGGTAACAAAATAATGACCACTAAAAAGGTGAAAAACTGTTGCGATGCGTAGGTGGCTTAGCAGGCGACGGATGCAGCAGCTGATTTTGTAACGATGTGAAGCAGACGGCGGGCTGGACACAGTGGAGCAGAAGGGAGTAGTGCAGTCGATGCAGCACAGTAGAGTGCCCAGGTGGTGGCGGCAGTACAGCAGCGCGACGATATCAGGTGAAGTGGGTGAAGATGGTGCAGGCTCGCAATGCTGAGGCGGTGAAGAGTAGCGGCAGTTCAAGAGCGGTAGTCGACAGTCGGTCCAGTGAAAGTGAGGTTAGAGCGTCACACAATCAGGAAAAAGGTCCCCGGCTCATAAAATTGGAGCGCAATGCCTCCAATTTTTGGGCTGGGAGCTTGAGAGCCGCCTGGGGCTCCTTTTCCTAGAAAATAGTTCTCCAGAGAGTGATGAAGCGGTTAGTAAAGCCGAGAAAAGCAGGAGCTGAGGCGAGCAGGTGTCAACACTTACCGGCAGAGAGAGAGAGAGAGAAAGAGAGATTGATTGATTGATTGAAACAATACTTAAATAGCAGTCAAGAATTTTATGCACAATTATATTCTAATAAATAAAGTGCAGTCAAGGATTTTTATTAAAGGATAAAGGAAGAGAAGGTAAACATATAGGATAAAAAATGAGAACGAAAAAATAACGGCCCAGGTCGGGATGGAACCGACATCCTTCTGCTTAATGGGCAGCTACATTACCATTTGCGCGGAGATACGTATGTGACGATGCAGCGAATTGTGAAGTGGACCCTTCGTGAACACGGATTAACCGGGGATGTTGTTGAGCGACGACAGCGGGAAAGGTCGAGCGGCGATCTAGTGAGCGTGTCGAGCAGCAACGGAGCTGCACAGCATCGAGCAGAGACGAGAGAGAGAGAGAGAGAGAGAGATTTCGTGGTCGTCGTGCGGCGACGAAGAGTTGGTGACGAGCGGTGATTGAGTCATCACCCAAGTAGAGCGACTACCGCTACGTCAAGCAACGACGAAAAGAAGCAGAAGGTCGAGCGGCGATCGTGAAGATTTATAGAGGAAGGTGTTCGCGCCGCTCAAACGGCGACGGTAAGGATGAAACTGGGCAGAGCGGCTGCCTGCAATCAAGGGCGTTGAGAGCGGACGAGGAGGCGGCGCCAGCCCAGGAAGAATAAGCTAGGAAGAATAAGCTAGGTCACCAGCGAGAGATAGGGAACAACTAATAAGTCTATAGAAGAGATTTCGCTGCAGTAGAGGTGAGCAAGCGAGAAGTTGTACGGCGACCAAAAAACCGAGGTAAGAGGGATCGGTTCTTGTTCAAGGACGTCGTCGAAGTTAGAGAGAATTGCCCATCGTGCGGACATATAATGACAGATAGAGTTAGCGTTAGAGTCGAGATGCGAGTATGAGTATGCGCATAAATGAGATTACATGAGAGTAAATGCGAGTTATTTAGCATATACATTATAGGGAATAAATATTAATAATTTAAATAATATTTCCGTGAGTTGCATGTTTATTGTGTTTACCTTGTCCCTAAAATCCACACATTTTATGGGTATTCTTTGCCCGAAGAATACCTTCACGACGGACTCCCTTTTGGTAAGTGAGAGGAGAGTAGACAAGCGTGTATTTGTAGGATGCCGGGCTTATAATTATTTACCTTAATGGAGTAGTAATTATTCATAAAAAGTATCACGTCGCAATTGAAAATGCTAACAGAATTGGAAATTGTTTTTGTGGTAAGCATAGCTATCCTGGGCAGATTTTGTGAGCACCTGCACGGGAGAATTTTTTCACGAAATATAGGATATTTGAGAAGAGATTGCCCATATCTCAAGAAAAAGGGCCTATGTGATGAAAGTATGAACACTGGGCTTCATTTTTAGGTACGAGAAATCGACTCTCCAATGCCCGCGAAAATCCGTTTCCCGGAGGGTGTGGACTCTCCTTGTAAGTAGTATCACTCTGAGGTAAGTATGCTCTCTTTCGCTCTCTGTCTCTCTCTCTCTCTCTCTCTCTTTCTCTACAAAGAAGTTAGCCAGTATTGTTCATGCCTCCAGATTAATGATTATGGTCTAGACACGAGTCACTATCAGATTTAGACTTCACATGAAAACTTCAAGTGAATATACAGATGAGAAGTCAACTGATTTATCACCTGACTTCACACGTGAATATTCAACTAATGCTTTTAGTTGGTAATTTTTATTTTCAGACTACACAAAAGTTTCTTTAAATACTTGAAAGAAGAAAGAAAATAGTAATTTTTCACCCCTACTGCAAAATCTCATCTGAAATTCTGGTCCGCGAGCTGCTAAAATCCCTCTAATCATAAAAAGTCAGTTTCTGGGAAGTAAGACTCGCCTACTAGGTTACGCCACCCCCCGGATAAGTTCAAAAATCTATGTTTCGAAACGTTTTAACCATTTTTTAAAATTTTAGAAATTTTATACATGAGATCTGACATGAGATCTCACATGAGAAATTTCAAACATGAGAACTTACGTGAGATCTCATGTGAGATCTCACGTGAGATCTCATGTATAAAATTTCTAAAAATTTAATAAAAGGCTAAAACGTTTCAAAACATAGATTTTTGAACTTATCTGGGGGGTGGCGTAACCTAGTAGGCGACTCTTAATACCCAGAAACTGACTTTTTATGAAAAGAGGGATTTTAGCAGCTCGTGGACCAGAATTTCAGATGAGATTTTAGCGTGAGATCTCACATGAGATCTCATATGAGTTCTCATCTGAGATCTCACGTGAGATTTTGCAGTAGGGACGATGATTCACGAATCTGATATGAATTCATACAAAACTTACAAAACAATTGCCTGTAACTTTCCAGGTTTTGAAAAAATTTAAAATTTTTCCCATAATAACTCATAATGGATTTTACAGAGATTCACATGAGCCTTTCCAAAGTTAATCTCGTGTTCGTTAATCTCGTTAATGCGTTGAAAAAGGCGCTATCTCGTAATTGCATTGAAAAACATGCTATCTTGCTGAGATTTGGAAAACATGCTATCTCGCTGCGATTTGAAAAACATGCTATCTCGTCAAATATTTTTTTTTGTTAAAATTTAAGTTGGGATACAATGTATCGTTTGATCAATGCCCGCGTTTAGAAATATATAATTTGTTACCTTGAACTTGCTTCTCTCGCCTACTTGGACATAATGTTTTGCTTCTCCCTAGAGGAAGCTTTGTGATAGTAAAAAAACAGTTTTTGAGAAAATGTGTTAGGAATGATGTTAGCAAATTTGGAATCGAAAAACACTATTTTTAGAAAATTTCCGTATAGATGCACGCGCGTGCGTGTGTGCGTACGTGCGTGCGTGCGTGCATGCATGTGTGTATACATGTGTGCGTGTGTGTGTGCGCGTGCACGTGTGTGTGTATGTGTGTGTTTGTGTGTGTGTGTTTACGCTAATATCTCATTATCTACTCGATCGATTTTAACCAGAGAGGGATCATTTTTTTTTTTAGATATTTGGGTCAATATTCTATTGTTATAAAATTCAATTGTTTTCTTATAGCGATTTTTTAATTTTAAAAATTTTTATTTTCCATTTTTTAATATTTAAAAAGAATATTATTTATACATCATGAATTATCTGTATGTAGAATAAAATTCTCTACAGTTTAAAAAAAAAGACGATAGCTATATTTCATCAAAGTTATTGATGAAAACAACAGTTTTTGTAAATAGGTTATATTTCTAAATTCTAAAAAGATATTGGCATACATCAATATTTTGTTGGTTATAAAGAATATTGAGTACTATAACTTGGTAAATTTTTATAATTTTTTATTCATTATTTTGGGAGAAAAAAAATAATTTATAAAATAAAAGTAATTTTGTATGTCGTTGCATAACTAAAGTAAAATTGGTTTAAGGCCATGGGAGCGGGCTCATACCTACGACGACCGTGAATTTCAATATTTTTTAAATCAGTATTCAAGCGTCTGTTCAGAGAAAAATGTTGTCAAACACTCCGTACAGTCAAAACTCTATATGCAGAAACTTTCAGGCGCTCCGTATACTTAAATACTATACTCAGAATTTTTTGTAGATGATTCCATTGGTATTTTCATAAGTTATACCCTTTTGAAAATTATGTCGGTATTTCACATTACCTTAATCGCTTTAAAATTCTTTTTACGGTTAGATTTTGCATACCAACCGAGTGAGTTCTTGGAGCAAAAGGATTGATCTATAAATTTCAGCGATATTTGAATTTAAAATTGTTTTCACTTTTTTTTTTAATTCTAATTTCTCAAGAACGGATGTATGTATTTAAATGGGATAGGTAGCATTCGAAAGAGAATCAAAATCTATATTTTCTAAAAAGAAATTTTATATATCACGGTTCTTTTGTTATTAATAAAAACATAAAAATTGAAAAATGAAAAAAAAATGAGTTTTTTATGTACACCCAGTAGTCATTGATTCGCGTAAAACGTGCCCCCTTAGCTTCAAAATCCTACAATCCCATTGGTCAATTCGGGTGTAACCATTAATCTTACATTCGAATTGTCCAATGAGATTGCAGGATTTTAAAACTGTTGAGGCACATTCCACGCCAATTACTGTCCATTGGGTGTACAACGATTGCGGGAGTTAAATTGTCTTAATTGAAGTTAAAATTTTGTTAGCATTTTTTTCAAATCGTAAGTTCTCCAGAACATCTCTATGTATCTGAATCCGATGAGTAGCATTTAAAAGAGAATTAAAATACCTATATTTTCTAAAAAAAATTTGGTCTCACGGTTCTTTTGTTGTTAATAAAAATGTAAAAATTGAAAAATGAAAAAAATGAGTTCTGTATGTTAACCCGTTAAGTCCTGAATGGACACATTTTTCCGAGTTTTTTCAAGCGATGAAAAAGCTTGAAAATTGAACGCAGAAAAAATTCTAAACAATGAA
>JAPYZP010010186.1:0-22131 GCA_030522985.1 Torymus sinensis
GTTCGGATGTATATAAGGGACGATATAAACAAAACTGAAGCGTATTATCGCGCGGACCTCCGTGTAAACAATAAACGTCGAGGTGTATTTGTGCGTATATTATACAGAGTATGTGCCGTTTGTGATCTTTTCTTATCTTGGTGGGGCTTCGAGTGGATCGATAAGTATTGGAGAGGTTTAGTTTTGTAAAGGGATATATATATATCGGAAGGTTGTTACATACTTAGCGATGATTTTTGGTGGTAAATGACAAAAAATGAAGATCCAGCTTTCTACCATACTTAAGTGTTAATGCTATTTTCAACCTATTCTCTCAGATTTATTGGCTGCATTTATTTACTTGCCTCACCTATTAATCCGATATTTTAATGCCAGTTGAAATATCTAACCCACCAAGCCATTAAAAATCTAGTACAACAGACGTTTTGTTATAGCGATAGAGTCGCATGGCAAAATAACGATTTTGGGTTTATATATCCTGTGGAATAAAGCGATAAATAGTCAAAAGACTATTAAATTAAGACTGGCCATATTTAATATTTCCCCAAATCTAAAAATCCATATACCAATATACATCGCATTACCACTACTTCAGCATCCGATCGCAACATCTATATATCCGAATCAGAAAAAAGCCATCTCCGTGTTCTCCGCACTATCGCTCGATACCCTTCACCATCCGTACTGTATTGCATCGTAATACACCGCTACTATCCGAACACACACAGAGATAGTCTGGATTTTCGAGTGCACAAAGCCAAATCCGAGAACCGAACGCGCGAGCCCGCGAGGCGCAGTTCATCGAAAATTGATGAGCCACGCTTGATCGCGTGTCTCTCTATCTCTCGTTCTGCCCCTGGAGAGTCGCGGATTGAGAGAACCGAGAGAGAGGGGGAGAGAGACAGACGTGGAAACGAGGAGAATGCCCTTAAAAGGGTTCGCTCGAGAGAGAGAGAGCGCGGATCTCTTTTTCCGCTAAATGGAAGGGATGGTATAGGAGATGTTTCGAGTGTTTTTCATGAAAAAAAGGTCTGTGCGCACAGCACGTTTCAAGTGGAGGATTGTAAGAGGATTCTATATACTCTTTTAAATTGTTACACAAGCTTTTTATTATTAAATATTGTATACACTGTCTAGTAAAATCCAAACGCGCTTCGCGCTTATACTATATTTTGTTTTTGACATATTCTGAACATCATTTTTCCATTATATGCTTTCATTTTAATTAGTTTAGATGATAGGATAATCAGATAATTTTTCAAATCAAAGAAATTAATCTTTTCATTATATATTTTGATTTAATTATTTAGTTTTAAATAGTCAAGAATAAAAATTCAATTTATAATTCCTTAAAGAACAATAAAAATAAATCTTTAAATGCCTCACAACATCCTGCTATCATTCTTTTAAGAGTGGAATCAAATATTTTAATCAGTTGGTTATATTACGTTAATTTGAAGATGTTATTATTTTTATATTAAAAAAAAATCTTCTGATCAATATTTATGTCTATATACATGAAAGCATACAATGTATACTCTCAAAGATAGATAAATACGAGATAAATATTGTCAAAAGATAAATCACAACTGTTTCATCGTAACACATAATCCCCGCAGTAAAAAAACTCCCATCGAACATTCATCTCGATCTTCTATATACCTACACAATTGCGATGCGCGCGCCTTATACACTCCGGCGTCGATGCGCTGGCCTGATTCCCGGGCGCGCGCGGCGACGCCACTAATCGAGCCTTAATTACTCCAAGTGCGCCTGGAAATTAGCCGGATTGATCAATCCCTCTCTCTCCTCCGTGCGGCCGCCACCCTCACCTTATCCCGACTTTGGAGTATATATTGTGCGACGCGGTAGAATGAGATAGAGTAGGATAATACGGTTCTGGGGAAACGATGGTATAATTGCAAGCGAGGTGTGAAGTGCAGTGATTGCGAGCTAAAGATTTTCGAGAGATTATTGGATGATGAATTGGAGGCTGGCTTATATACGAGAATTATGACAACTCTTTCTTTGCTTTTTTTAGATATATATTTTTACTAAAAATACATTTATTGCAGTATAAAACTGCAATATCACGAGGAACGCTACTAAAAGACCTCTTTTGTCTATATTTCAGAATACGTCTTGTTACAGTAGAGTGAAATGTCCTCCTTCAACGTATATTACCAATGAACCATGAGTACACGAAAAAGGCAATCGTACTTTGACATCAAACAGTCGGTACACCACAGGTAAATTTTATTTTATATAATTATTTACTTTTATTTCGTATAAGTACAAATGAAATTATTTTTACTGCCTATATAAAATAATTGACATTTTATATAATAGTTAAACCTCATTTTACTGTATTATATAGTACAGCATATTTGACGGAAATGTTTGAAAAAGTTTAATGCTTTTTAAAAATTACAGGAGAATTTAAATAAAGAGCATTGTATATAGTGGTAGTTAAAAATTTACAACATCTCAATTTGTTCAACTTCTTCCGACTATTCAAATTTCGAATATTTTCCTTTTACTCGTAATATTCAAAACTTCCTATAGTCCACCCCCACGCGATCGATAGTCCATCGATACTTGACAACAAAAAAGAGACAAGTGTATCCCTAAACAAAAAAAAAAAAAAAGAAAATGCCGAAAGACGCAACACAGCCCATCCAATCCAAAGCGAAACCTCGCGCTGAATATAGGTCGACTGCTGCTACCGACGTCCCACGCTTCCCAGCGAAATAATTTTACAAAACTATTTTCGCATCCTTTGTGTTCCTTCGGCGCGCGTGCAACACAAAAAAAAAAGAGTGGAGAAGAAGAGGAAGAAAAAAGATGATCAGGATTGGCGCGCAGTTCGCGAAATAAAGCGGAAATGAAAGAATCGATACGCGTATAGGTAACACACTCGTATATATATAAAAAGGAGAGAGAGAGGGAGAAAAATCGCGTCGCGCTAGACCCGGAGGGCTCGGGGGAATTACTTTCGCGGGGGCGGGAGAATAACGTGAAATTTGCCGCAATTTTTCTCTCTCTCTCTCTCGTGCGTGTTGTGCGGAGAGAGGTAAAATTCCGGACGCGGTCGGGAAAAGTGGGTGGAACAAAATTTCAGGACTTTAATTGCGCGTGCGAATTTTGGAATTGTTAATGCGCGAGAAAAAAGTTTAATTGAAAGAAGATGTTTTTTAGGTTCTATCATCATCGTTAGAGTGAAATTTTCGTTTCAAAAATTTACTTTGAAACGTTGTTCTCTTTGCTTCGCGTTACGTGACGGTATATCGAGCAGATTTAACGCACGCCATAAAAATAACAGTAACAGGAAGACCGATTGGAAAAGCTGCATTTTTTTGCACGAGAATGCAATAATAACATAATTCTCCAGGTATTCAAACGAGAATTAAAACCTTTCCCATTACAACTCAAGGCAAAAGCGTCGCGTACAGTCGCAAATCAGAGTGTAACCTCTTTTATTTCAACGCGACGCGAAGAGAGCAAACTTTTGGCTGCGAAGTAGGCGAAGGCGCGCACGCGCCGTGGGTTTATTATGCGGATCAGATGCGCGGCTCTCGCTCTTATCAGGCTCGCGATATCAGCTGCTGCTGCTGCTGCTGCATGTGAGAGAGGACAAAGCGAAAGCGGGACTGTGCGATGGGATATGATGAATTACTTGTTAATTAAAGGCTTGCGCAAATATATATGGTGCTGTGGTGGAATTTCGATTGGATTGAGTGTCTATTTTATATAGTGTGACTATTTTATAGTTTACAAAAATACACGATTTTTAGACAAAATTTTTCTATACCGAACCTCTGTTATAATAATCCTCGAAAAAAAATTCGAAATGGGATATTTATATGATGATAATGTTTTGGGCGTGCAAATCACGTCGCGCGATGTATTTTAGATACTTCGAGAGTATATAGCTCTCGACGATAAAAAAAAGTTTCTCGCGTGCGCCTAAAAATATAATATTGGAATTTATCTATAGGAACGATATATGTGAATGAAATTCGAAACGCTTTGTAATACAGTGTAACATATGTTACGTGACACGTACGTAATAGTAAAGCATTCTCAACGCTTGAGGTGAATAGGTTTACGTGAGGATAGTCAAAAGTAGGTGACGACATTATTACATTTCATAAAAAGTTATGTTCGGGAAATCCCGAGTAAAACGTTTTCAGGACACACACATACTGTTTTTTTTTAAGTTATTCATTGAAAACGACATTTTTATTTTTATTTTCATTTATATATATATATATATGAACGAATTACGTGAAAGAGATTTTTGTTAAAATGAACTAAAAACGTTCGTCAGAAGGAATCTATTTTGAACGAAAAATAATTCTTTTTTGTTGAAAAAAGAAACGTTTTTATACATAGAAAAGAAAAAAAGCGTATCTTCTTCTTTATTTCTTCAATACAACAAAGTTGTCTCTATTGTCACTTGGAACCTTCCGCACAATACACAAGCCGCACTCTGAAAGAAAAACCCATACACTTTCTCCCCTTATAATTTCAATCAGCCGTACCTTGTGTATATCAATATCGCACGTGGCAGAAAAACATTCCCGGCTCGCGCACTTGGAATTCCCGCACGGACGCGGCCGTATATAAGTAACGCGGGATTTATCAGAGCGCATTCCTCTCCTTTCGTCGCCGTCGCTGCACGGATATATAAATCATCGCTGCCGCGGGGGAAATTCACAGCGCGCGAGCGCGCGAGATGATAAAAGAGGGAAACGAGTGCAGCGATTTCGCCGTTGTATAAATACCGATAGGTGTGGAAGTTTGGTGGGAGGTGAGTTTGGGCATGGGCTGAAGAAATTCCATCTAATCTAAACCTTATTGCCCTGGTAGACATTTTTAACCATAATTTTGTGATTTTTCAGTTGATTTTATGGCTAAAACCATTTTGATTTATGATTTTTACCAAAACTCCTGGCATTTAATTAACACATTATAGCTATAAAATATGGTTAATTTTCTGTATGGAATTGGGATTGATCAATATTTTTTTTCAGTGCATTGCACTCGAACGTAGCAAACTTCCGTCCCACAGGTTGGTTTGGTAGCTGGAAATTTGGAGGTAGAAGATTTTGTTTGTGATAAGAGTTTAATGCCATATATAAGGAAAAGAAATTTGAGAACTAATGTTAAACTGTTTAGATGCGTTTTGTATATAAAGTTCATTATCGAAATGAAATAATTGAAAGTATGAACATTAATATTAAACTAAGGTAACAGTATATCATATCATAAAGTACAATTAATTCTTTTAAAACGGGTCATTAAATTCACTTTATTACCGCACAACTTATCAATTTATAATTTAAAACTTACCTTGAACACTGATTACACCAGCCTCATATATATACGTATGATTTACAACCGAGCCATATTCATCATGTTATTGTATCCTCATCCTTATCATTTTATTGTAGGGTCACATTCGGTTACACCGATAAAAACATTCTCCGACACACCAACATACCTCTACCAAAAAAATCCATTATATCCAAAACTCATCGCAATCCTCTGCCAAAAAAGAAACGTGAAAACCTAATTTACTTATCGGCCTGTATATTACACAGAAAATGCGGCGCATCATATTCGGCATCGATCTTCCTAGCTGCAATCCTCGAATGTGCGCGCACTCATCGAATTTCCGCGGCGAGCGGCGATATCGATTTGCCCCCATCGTGTATTAGGCGGGTATACTACATACCTATAGGTCGAATTTTCATTGGCGCCGATGCGTTTGACAAAGTCGGTAAATACGAATTTCATTCGATGAAATGGAGTTGGTATTGGCATTGAGACGTTGTCTCCTATGGCTCCTTGGAAGAGATAAACAAATTGTAAACACGCTGCGTAAGATATATGTAATTCGTTAAATATATATAAAGTATATACTCGTATATAACCGCGCCGTTATTACGTTCTTTTGCGACCGAAATTCACACGGCGGCACTTTTTAATAACCTACTCGCGTCTCCTCTCTCTAAAATCACTTAATTTCGAAAACCCGCGCCGCGCCCGCGTCACTTCAAAGGCTCTCTTCATATATATATATATATATCAATTTATACACCGCGAGCGGAACTCTAATCATTACTTTCTCGCAACCGAGAGAGAGAGAGAGAGAGAGAGAGAGAGAGAACGATAAACACATTCTTTTTTCCGCAGGCGCGCGCGTGCAATATATCGGTTTATTTTTGCAACGCGCGCCGCAGCCGCTTTGAGGGACAAAATAGCGGAAACTCGTGCAAAGGATTCACTCTCCCCGCGTGGAGTGAGAGACACGCGCGCATCCTTCGCGCTATCCACTTTTTTTTCTCTTTTTATTGCTGTTTTATATTTACTATACTTGGGCGCATCGTGTACACGCGCGTGGAGAGAGAAGGTTTATCGGGCGGCTCCGTCTTTTTGGGATATTCGCGGAGGCTACAAGGCGAGAGTGAAAAATTGTAAATATATATAGTATATTGCTGTCGGATGTACACGTGTGTAGTGCTTATCTAATCGCTCTCTCTCTCTCTCTCTGTTTGCGCCGCGTCTTGTTGGTTTTGAAAGAGAACCTGTGCAACTCTGCCCCCCTCTCTCTCTCTATAGATTAGATATAGACACAATGAAAACCTTTGGTTTCTCGAGCGCTACCGAACTGTTTACGTTTTTCGCTATTGCTGCGGTTACAATTTTATATACGCGGGTGGGGAAACTCAGCTTTGACCGCGACCGAAGTTAATTTTCATCTAAAACGCTCGTTTCATTTGAGCGCGCGACCTCATTTCGCACGATAAAGTCATTTAACTGAAAAGTATAGTCACCCCCTCTTCAAAATTCACCAAATCGAATACTTATATGACACAAATTAAACCTTTCCCCAATTTCTTTTTTTTTTCTCGTCCATCCTCGAACTTTTTCGCATAGTCACGCGCAAATCCGCGAGAGAGAAATCGTAAAAGTCAGAGAGAGAGAGTAATCCGCGCGCGCAGATTATGCAAATAAGCCGCGTGTGCGGACGCGCGAATCGTCAGGGACTGAGTTACGAGCGAGCCTATTAGGCGGATTTTCCAAGTGCGGTAGTCGCGGGTTTCCGGAAGCCTGAGGGGGCAAGATATATATATATCAGTGTCGCGGAAATATTTCGGTTAGGGAGATGTTTTATTTTGTATGTAGGTCACAACTTTAGGTGATTGGTGGTGTGCCGCTGCGCCGTGGCTTTTTCCAAAGCCAAACGTTCGTTTTTTATTATTTCGAACGCTCTTGAATTGAAGATTATTTTTTCACTATATGATACAGTTTAGCGAACAATTAAATCTTTTAATTACTTAGTAGTTCTGTGAATATAGGTACTCGAGTTTTCAAAAATCATTCGCGCTTTTTTCAAATAACACCAATCCCATCGAGTATATTCTCATATTAAATGAGCCATTACTTTCCGGCCGTAATTTTGTTTAAGAGAGGAAAAATAAAGGCTATAAGAGGGTATAAGAAAGTTCCTCCGATAAAAAAAACTGCTTACTTAACGAGGGTCATATAACCGAGGAAACCCAGCAAAATCGTGCAAAACATAATCAAAGTATGTACAATTTTTCATTACGTATATTTAAGTCCTCTTAAAGGGCTGCTACATACGCATAGAGAATTTTCGCGCGTTAAATAGTTTGCTAAGCCGTAATTTTTATAGAAAAATTCTGCTTAAATCAGAATCTCTCAGATTACACTTTCCAAGTAATATATAAGGTAAAAAAAGAAAGAAAAAAATCAGTCGGCGCGGCTCCTTACATACCTCTTCCCTCATCGGCCAGCTCAATCGATCACGGCATAAACCCCGTACCCCCGTCGCCGACAATGACAAAACTCAAAGACTGTATACAGCCGTGCGGCTGACCAGCTTATATATACACGCCACACCGCGCGCGTAATTAATGGCGAGAAGCACTCGGTTAATTAAGGCCGTGCTCGCGCACCCCGTATTAATTCTCCCTCTATATCAAGCCCGGCCTCAAAGGACTCTTTCTTTTCGCTCTCTCTCTCTCGCGAGGCATTACACGCTCTACAAACGCCGCGAAGGGTTCGATATATACGTCTCTCGCGGGATTATTATTTTTAGCCATCACGGGAAATTCCCCTGCATGATGTGTATAGGGGATGAATTTTTTCACTCTCGAGCTCGGTTGCTGAAGAGATGAAATTAGAGAATTTTCGTTCGCATGCAAACAATAACGATTGGATATCTGGCGCGATTTTCTTATAATTATATTACAGTTTTGAATTTTCATTCCTGACTTATGTCGTCTACCTTAGCGGCTAGAGAAATAAGAGCAATTAATATTACTCGGGATATGAGATCTTACAATATCTGCAACACCTGATAATATATTACCATATTTCTCACGGAACCTTGAAATATTCCCCCCCACGATCTTTTTCTTCTTCCTCTTCTTCGCCGCGCCATGTCACATATCCTAACGACGGGTCCTTTGCCACCCTAATACACCCCCTCGACTTGACATTATACGCACACATTTTCGCCGCACAAAAGACGCGAGAGCCGTGACATCGCTCGAGCTTTGGAAATGATAACGGAACCATTTCCATGAGGGACATCATATATGCGTATATGTTCTCGTCGCGGCGCAGTGGAGGCGACGAGGGAGAGAGAGAGAGAGAAAAAAAAAACTATTTCCATAAAGGGGTGACCCTAACCTCTTTTCCCTCTCACTTGAGAGTTTCTCTCTCTCTCGAGGGCCTAGAGAGCAGGAGGTGGAGGAAAGGGATTCTCGCCGCGGGTATAAAAAAAGAGCCGCACGCGACCGACGCCCATTGTCGTGTATTTCCAGTCTCTCTCGTCGTTATATTATCGGCCGCTATATAATATGGGTATTAAATTTGGAAAAAAATTTTGCTTAGCAAGCTCGTGTTGATAATTAATATCAACGTTTATTCAAAAACATGGTTTTACCTTCTTTCATGGCGACGTACACCGTCACATCTAAACTATACCCTTATCGACCCCCCCCCTCTTCAAAAAGAGTACATAAGAACACGAAAACTTATGTTCGAATTCTGGGGGAGGACAAAGGCGCACCCCCTCAGTTATGATATACCAGGATTTCTCTCTCTCTCTCTCTCTCTCATGTTCTGTCTGTCCATTCGCGTCGGCACGCGCGCATCCGAACTCGATAAGAGAGCCGCCGCGGTGTATTCACGTACATTGCCATTGTTATCGCCGTCGTCTTGGTCGAGAGAGAGAGAGAGAGAGAGAGAGAGAGAGAGAGAGAGAGAGAGAGAGAGAGAGAGAGAGCGAAGGCGCGCGCCGCAGACACACAGTCGCCGCAGAATTCTCTGTGCAAACGTTTGCCGAGAGTCGAGAAATTTCGCTCTTTCTCTCTTACCTCTTTACGATCGTGATATATATACTTGTATATAAAAATGTACGTACGCGAGCGAGATTTTTCTGCTTTTTTCCTCGCGTGATGTAAGAATTTCGAGGATTGCAGAGAGAGAGAGAGGGTACAAATACGAAAAAAAAGAAGATGGGGGGGGTTTCCTTTGTGTGCTCGGGTCTTATTCTTCGCGCGAGATACACGCGGTTATATATTTTTAGATTACAATTTTGCGTGTGCAAGTGGGTAAAACAAAGCCTGAATTAGCCTATTCTTAGAACCTGAATAGATACACACGATATGCACATGCGGGGCTAGCCGCGCTGGCGCGCGGAAACCTTAGAGACTTCAGTTTTAAAAATAGAACGCGCGCCTCGTCCGAGAGAGCTCAATTTATGAATAAACAAAACAACTATTTCCCGCCCTGGGATCCTTCATTGCGATACCTCATTACACCTTGTATAGATAAATATATAAGCAAAGTTTACAATACCAATCGTCCGAGATTTTGAGGTGGAAAAATTACACGCGCGGTCGCGCGAGGCTCGAATTATATACCCGGGAGGGGAGGCGGCCGGTTAAAATCCAATCTGCAGCTGTCCGCTGATGTAACCGCCGAGAGAGAGCTGACTTCTATCGCATTATAGCCGCCGCCCGCCGCCACCGTCGGTCAGTCCCAGCGGACGTTTGCGAGGTGTCGCTCTCGCAGCTGTCTTATCGAGTTGTGCAATGGGCTGCTAAATTTAAATAGATAAGGGAAAACCGGTATTTTCAAGCCTGCGCGAGGGGAGACGAGTTTATATTGTTGCTTTATTTAGTTTGTTAAGGTTTGTGCGGTTCGCTGTTTTTGATGTCGAAAAATCGATTTTATTTAATTCGTATGGATTATATGATAGAAAGAAGCGATATATGGGTTCAGGCATTGCTACGAATTTCTCGTAAATTTAGATATCTCAAAGAGTACAATTTGAGAAATATGAGTTAAGAAATATGAGTTATCTAATACATAGATATATAAATTTTATTATGCATTCTCGAATAAAAAAAGATCATCAGCTTCAGTACGCGCCAGATTCGTCTATAAAAATCAAGGGACGATCGAGCCCACAAACTCACCTACACCTCGCCCCAGCAAATTTACCCCGCCCCATTCGGCAACAATCGTCGTTTCCTCTCAACCTCCCCTATATAGGCAGAGAAGCTCGATAATAACAACGCGTAGAGAGAGAGAGAGAGAAAGCGTTATATTCGCGTGGAACTGACACGGCGCGATAAGGGCTCTCTACCTATACACACTCACACGGCGAGCTGCTTTTTCGAGGGAGTATAGCGCTTACGTCACTCTCTCTCTACGCCTTATCTTGCTCGGGCGCTTATCGCTGCCCGCCGCGGGCGCCTGACTCCTGTGTTCTCTCCCTCTCTCTCTCTCTCCTCGAAGAGGGAGTATAGGCAGAGAGTGTAAAGTGCGAGCTGTAGGTGACACGTGCTATGTATATACGGAAGATTAGCAGAGAGGTGTATAATGTAGGATGTACGGCTGGACGAGGATTTTGTAATGGCGGAGAGACGAGAGATAGGGATTTAGTGTGACGAGAGAGGATAGGGTTAGAACAACGGGAATTGAAAAAGTAAGAGCTGCTGCTGTACGTCGTAAAAGTGGAGACGGGAGTAAGTGACTCTTTTCAAGACTTTTTTTATACGCTCGCTCGGTTTTATCGTAGTTGGACTTTGCGATGAATACATTTCGGCGGGGAGAGCCGCCGCCTGTATGAAGTCATGGTCGTGAGAGATGGAGTATTAATTCTCGTTGAGTCTTTGTATATTATCACTGCGTATGCGGATGGTTCCACATGCTCTCGGAATTAGCGTAAGTAGTTTTACAAGGTATATAAAACTTGTTCAATATAATTCATTGACGTTTGCATGTTCACTGAACCCAAATCACTGGTTTATTTATACATAACTATTGAACATATTACACCATTATTATAATTTAGAGAGGCAGATGAAACAGCGAACATAATACGACCACTCAACTGACTTTTCCCTAAAATTCAATCCCCCCCGTGAAAAAGAGAATAAACTCAAGACGACAGGATTAATCCCCATATAAACCAGATCGTATTCAGCCCCAACTACTTCCTACAGGCCGCTCAGTCAAACGTTGCGGCGCCGGATATATATTCGCCGTTACAACTATCTCTCTCCCTACATCCGCCGAGAGCGACTTAACCTCGCTTAACCTCGAGCCACTGCGATCAATGAGCGGAGTAGGGCCGAGGTTAAGGTCGTCGGACACGAACGCGCGGAGATAACGGCTACTGCCGCGCGGAAGATTATATAGGAGAGTCAGTCTAGGACGCGCCCCTGCCTGTGTTTTTCTTTCTCTCTGCAGGGCTTTTGTTTTTGTATATTATACGAGAAAGTTCGGCAATAACCGTAAGGAGTTTTACGAGCGCCTCGGGGGAGGGCTACTTTTTAATGATTTTTTCGCAAGTTTCGTGATATATATATATGCGTTGTGTGTGTGTGTTTTTTTCGTTGGAGAAAATGGAACGCTGAATTTAATCGCGCGATAATTAATAACCCTTACGCAGCTTCTTATAAGTATCGCCAACCCCTACATAAACAATCCCACGAGAATTCTTTTTTCTCTCTCTTTGATGTGCGAAATTATACTTATTAGTGCAACACCGGCCGCCGACGAAATTCGCGAGCGCGCGCCGCGCGTCGTGTACCTATAGCTCGTCTAATGACGTCAATGGAGGGATGGCGCAGTAGCAGCTCGGCATAGTGCACGCGTAATTTTACCCCGCCCGCCACGCGAGAGAGAGACGAATGTAAATTGATCGCGCGGAGAGTCGACGGTAAACAATATGTAACGGATAGTCGCGCGTGGCGGGGGCTGGGGGGGGGGGGAACAATTTTTTTTTCTTCTTTTGTTTACGAGCAAATTATATAAACTAGCTAATAATAATTTGTTGTAAATTAAACTTGAGTATAAAGCCGGGCAAATGATCATCATTATAAACACGTACAGAAACGTCGATTAAAAAACTCATCATCGTGTATACGCAAGCGCGTCATTCGCGCTAATGCCGCAGCGAGCTTTATTCGCCGGCGCAAAATTATCGGCGCGCGTTTACAAATATCTCCGATGGACGTGAGTGAGAGAGAAAGTGTCGATAATTTGGCCGCTTTCCCGTTCGTCCGGAATATGTCGTGCCTCTCGCGTCGTTCTGCATTCGTAATTAAGTATTCGGATATGTGTGTGGGGGGTGAAGAGAATGTATATCTCGACGAAGAATGATTTGTGGGGGGCGATTTTTAGCTCTTTATTAGATCGCCGTTCTTATAATTACGAAATAAATATTGACACGAGATGTTCAATCGAGTATCTTTCTAGTTTCTATAATTTGTAGGATACAAAAATGACTTTATTGTAATTTAGAATTACTAAAATATCAAGGTAAATTGCTTTGTTTAGCCGCACGATATTTTTTTTTTCTTAAATATAGTTCAAATTTAGCATCTACATTGCTTTTCTATAAAATTTATATACGGGTCTGACCAAATAATTCACTTTACTTCAAGTTTAAACTATAATTTTCCGAGTATATAGATTTAGTGTTTTATATGTAGTATAAAATAACTAATTTATACCGAAGATACAGATAAAATTCCCATTTTTCGATACCTCTAATCAATGATCAAAAAAATGCCCTCCGACGATGCAAACTTCAGACCCCCATAAATTTGCGTGTGTATATATCTTCATTACACCGCAAAACTCCGTATACTTTTGATTATCAATTCTACGCTTTTTTTTCCCCCTCTACACTACCAATATTCCAATTACAAAGCAAAACAAAATAACTGCACTTTTACAACAAAAGCGAGAGAGGGCAGCCATAGCGCCGCCCTCGTCTCTGGCAACCGCACGAAATTCAAATTCAATTATCGTGCTCTCAATTAGAGCCAGGCAAGCCAAACACATCACGCTCTGTGCCGCACGCGCGCGAAAACTAGTCGGATAGAGAGAGAGAGAGAGAGAGAGCGGGGGGAGGGGGGGGAGGAAGCTTTCGATAATATAAATAGAACGACCGCGGTGTGTCCCAGCGGAATAATCGCGTTCGCGACGACGGGACTAATGATCGAACGCGGTCTCTCTCTCTCTCTCGTGCGTTTGCGAGGAGACGATGGAGGTTTTTTGAGTCTGCAACTGTGCTGCAAGTGATATGGAGGAAAATTTTCAGTATATTGTTGATTGTTAATTGAATTCAATCGAATCGAGGTAATAATGTATATGTTGTTATCGTACAGTTGGGAGAATGGAAATAAGGTTGATGAATAGTAAACTATTCATTAAATTAAAAGTACCAAAGGAACATCCGAAATGCATCTTTTTTAATTATATGATAGAAACAAGTGACAGGTCAGATGTATCGTATCATTGACACGTCGAATGATAGTAATTTTGTAACGCGCAAAATGCGTAATCATACATGGAAATAACGTTTACCCGGCTGGAATTGTCGGCGCCGAATGCAATCATCACACACGCGTGTTTACGCAGGTTAACGCGCATGCGACAATCAACGTCTACGAGGGAAAATTCGGCAGTGTGTATCAACTTTTTGACAGGTTCTTAAAGGACGCACTCGCGTCTGACTATGTGCTGGACTATATATCGCATTTGTACACGAGCTAATAGAATGATTGTCTTGCCGGGAGATAATTAACATTGACAATTGGGTAACCAACCGGGGGGTGAATAAATCCGCTCTCTATCTGGGCTGGCCGATCACGATCCATCTGTGAATAACGAAGAAGCGAGCGGATCTGTACAGAGGCGTTAAAACTCATGCTGCGTCGATATATCCGAAAAGGCAATAAATCACTATTACGAGGGAATTTTCACGCGCGGAGACTGACTCTCTCATAACGGCTCATATAAAAAACTAAAACCCCCGACTGCGGGAATTTTCATTTTTCACGCACAATTGATGTTTGTTATCCTAGTAGTACACACTCGCGGTGGTAATAAAATTTGTATTCCCATCTGTGTGTGTGTGTGTGAGAGAGAGGAATGAACTGTGTAGTTAGTTCTCCAGTGAAAGTGTAAATCTATTTGGGGAAATTACTCGAATGCTGCTGATGTTCCATTATTAATTTTCTCAACTATATATACCGTTAGCTTTTTACGCATCTAATTTTTCTTGCTGCGAACAATTTATATTATATTTCGGCATCATTTGATTATGTATTTTTAACTTGACAATGAAGAATTTGAGAAATATTTGCCTGTGTTTATCCCGACAATAATTACTACAAATGCGTATATATAAACGATTCCCTTAATTTGATGATTTATTCTAATAGGAAAATATGACATCGACGATACATCAATAACATTATTATAATAAACTAAAGGCACAATCATCATTCAACGTTTCTACTCCTATTCCTACAACTATGAAAAATGAGCGATCGAAGACAGAAAAGTAGAATACATTCCCATATAAAAATCCAAACGAAATCTCACGCTAAAGACGAATATCCGCAGCGTCACTATTACTCTGCACCGAATCTAAAATTTGAATTACCTCGTTAACACGCCGCCCCTCATCGGTATTCCCACGGTCCTCTTCGGGATGCGCGCATGCATCAATTTTTTTCTGGGGGTAAATATACTTAACTATGCCAGTCGCGTCTTATTGTTTTTCCTTATTTTTCTCGCTCACCCCGCTCGACTTGCGTGGGAGTGATTAGGGTATCGGCGATTTACGACGGGCTCATCGGATTCTTAACGATATAGTTTATTGTATTTTCTCAAGTTATATGTTTTTTCTTTTTTTTTTTATTTGGAATTATTAATATTAAGTATAACTTTACTATATATTACGTCTAATTTAACTCTTTCTGTTTTACTATAATTAATAGTTTTATATTTACTATAAAAATATTAAAATATTGTTAATTTTTAAATAAAATATAGATACTTGTACTAAATACTTATAGTTTTTTTTCAGTGATACTCTTAGTTTCTATCGCGCTAAACAAAGAGATTTCCCGTACAATAACGCACCCATGACTCTTACCCTCGTAGTCATCAAAAACTCCTACCAATTCCACCACTCGAGTCGGAGAGAGCTCGAAACTCAGCATATATAGCAGCGCACGCACTCGCGACGTGCGTCACATACCCACCGGCTACACGACGCGCAGAGTCTATCTCTGAAATACGTCGCGCTCGTAAAATCAGCGTAAAAATAATAGCGTTCGGTGGGTAGGTACCGGGAGAGAGAGAGAGAGTTCTTTACGCGGCCGACGCGCCGCGCATTCGCACACCGCGCCGACACGGGGGGAGCGTGAGAGCCTTGACGTAAGGGAGGGAGAGAGGGTTTGGAGTTCGGGGCTGCGATCCGGGATTGGTTGGGGTACATTCGAGGCGCTGCGGTGCGCATGAGAATTTTACGATGGAGATGTGTACAGAAATATATGATCCCGAGGGTGTAATTGCATGTACGGTCAAAATAACAATTGTATAATCATACTGTAAGTTATAGTTTTCTATACGTAAAAAATAGTCATTTTTACCATAAAGTTGTTGTTGTTTTTTTCATACAATGACACGAGGTTTAGATAATTTTGCTATATCGATCGACGTCCCCGTTTATTCGAGTGTGTCTTGAAAATTAACGCGATTATGGTATAAGCTGAACTTGAAATACGGTAATGGCAGACATAAAAACTAATAAATACGGTGCGAGCTGACAAGGCAAGAAAAGAGAGAGAGAGATATAGGTTTGTAATCAGCTTAAAGGGTTACAGTAGCGTTTGATACATATGCCATAAGCATAAGTAGGCACGCGCCACGTGTGGTCAGACAAATATTAATCCCATCATCCATTTGTTCGCTACCTCCTCTCTGACGTGCTCGCGATAGTATGTATTAAAATACGCATAAAACCATCCTTACACGCAGGAAAAACAAGAAATTTTCTAGCCTCCAGAGAGCGGGGTATAGGCGAGAAGAAAATTCGCGCGTACCCCCGGGCTCTTATCTCCGGGTACCTATATAGAAAGCCGCACGTCGTGGCGGCGACCCTCGGGCACCTCTACACCCCCCCGTACACCGTGTATATATAGGCTCTCTCCTCTCCCGCGTGGCTTATAAAGAAAGGCTGGTAATAAGTGTGTAACGTAACGCCTCGTGTGTGCCTCGTGCGCGCGCGCCGTCGAGTCAAGGTCGCCGGGGGGTCGTTCGCCCGCGTGCGTCGTCCTCGTCGTAGCCGCATCCGCAGCACGTGACTCGCGTGTAACCCCGTCGTCTCTTGTAAGTGTGCGTACACGTATATGTAGAGGGGCAGAAGAAGAAGTCTTGATTGAAATGTGTGCGCGTGATGAAATAGGCGTATCGATTGCGTAGTGTGTGTGCTTGTACGATGAAAACTAGTCGCCGGGGGTGTAACTCTATATGTTTGGGTGTGTGTATGTGCGGGCGCTCGCGAGGACCTTTAATGGAAAGAAACGGGAGCGAGCAAACGTTGGCTGCTTATATATACCGCAGGGCTCTTAAGGGTGAGGTCGACGAGATGATGCCATATAGAGCTGTAAGTAGGATACGTCCCTCTCTCTCTCTCTTTTTCTTCCTCTCTCGCTCGCTTACGTTAAAGATTAATAATCTTTGAACGAGAGAGAGAGAGAGAGAGGGAAACATGGATATATCTTTGCAGCTGGACTCTCCTAGCTCACGAGATAAGATTTAGTATCTTTTTTTTTCTTTCCTTCGCCTATAATACACTGGAACGATTTTCTCAGTGTATATAGACATGATTTTTTCTTGACCTTCCGAAGTTACGCCCGCACTTTCGGAGGAGAAAAGCGGAGATTTTCATTCATAATAATAATACACGAGTGCGTGTGATTTGTTTTTTTCCAAGTATAAGTATACGAGGTTTTTCACGGTAATAGCTAGCGTAATTGGCTGATCGACGACACTGTTGTTCGCTTCTTCGTTTTTTTTCTTTCTTCTCGAGAAATCGCCTTTTGCCGATATTACCGTAAAAGAAAAACACTCTTCGCTCGCGCGGCGAACCTCTCGACCTTACCTTCCGCCTCGATAGAATCCCGCACTTTTTCATCCCCTCGCCCGTGTCTGTGTGTATATACGTAGGGACAGCAGGCGGAGAAAAATTAATCGTCGTGAGACGACAGGCGAAAAAACAATCGTCCAGCTAAAAGATGTCCCGGGCGATTTAATCCCTCTCTCTCTCTCTCTCATACATAGGAGAATCGTTAGACACGCGTCCGCCCGCGTACTTACACGGCTCAGCGAGCCGGTCCAATTCCATTTGCCCTCTCGTCCGAAAGCGGTAAACGTCCATCGGGCCATTTTCTATGTGTAATGTATGCGTGTGAGACGGGTTTGAGAGATGAAAGGTGCGCATACGTACAGGCGAAAAACGCTTTTGGCTGATTTGAAGAAGTGGAGGGTGCTGGGCTGTTATGAGAATAATTGTGCTGATAAGATATCTTATGGAAAGTGTGTGTAGTTGCGTAACGAGTGAGTTTTTTGAATTAAAAAGAATATTAAAAGTGTCTCTATCGTATATATATATATAAAATACTATTCTACAGAGACACGACCGATTCTTTGACAATTTTCCCGCGGCGCCCTTTTGTCTTCGAAACCAAGGAAAATGAAAAAGCTGCTCGCTACTTCTCGAGTATTCGGGCGCGTATAATAAATTTATGATTACGCGTGAATTGGGTATACGAGCTACAAGCCCATTGTCGTGAAATATGGTAAATTTCGCGTCGTATAACCCTTTTTACGATGTCTCGGTGATATATCCATCCCCCCCCCCCTTTGAAACTTGGGAACGCCTATAAAAGCTTAAAAATATTCGTGACGTAAGTACGCGCGCCTTTGAAATTTTCAGGTTATGACGTCGTTCGGATGGATCGTTAGACTTTTGCCATTTTGTTTTGATATTACTAATAGAGGCCACTTGCGTCTGACAAATTCCTTGGTATATTCTACAGTAAATCGAGCAACGTGAATTTTTACGTCTGTGAAACTGTGTCCGCCCTCGACGGCCGCAAAAGAAACCAAGTTATTTACATACTTTTAAGTCGCTAATGAGGAGTTTGCAAATTTTTATCAAAACACTGTGCCAATAACGAACCTTTTTTTTCCTGCGTTCACTCGGGATAGAGAAAAACACGTTCAATTAAATATCGAAATCCAATACTTCCGCGGGGGGGTGTTCATTAACTCAAAACGATTCCAACGTGACAGAGTGCAATTAAATTTTAACTTTTATTCTTCAAATTATATAGAGGCTCTCTCTCTCTCTCTCTCTCTCTCTTAATATATTTCTTTATTGAAAGAGAGCGAGAGAGAAAGAGGGAGGATATACTTTGATCTACTTTTGGTAATGCAATATTTAGGAGATGGAGTCCAATCATTTGAAAGTTGAGGAAAATTTAATATCTTCTCTGTACACTCTAAAATTTCGCTGTCTATCGGATTCTCGGTTTATTTTGAGGCCGCTCTCTCATCTCAATTAATTTTAATCAGCCAGTTCGATGCGCGCGAAAATTCAATTAAAGACCGCGTGCTCCCTCGTTAACCTCAATAACCGAAATTTCGAAAAATTCTTTGCTCCTTCGATATAGCGTTCCATTAAAATAGACGAATCCCCAATATACTTATACAATATTCGCGCGAAAATCTAACGCACAGGACAGGTTCGTTCTTTTTGTTCGCTATATACGCATGCGCATGAATCGAGCCGAACGTAGAGATCGCCGGCACTATTATCAGCGCGGTTAAAATTGGATCAAGGCTGTGGAGGTCGAAGGGGAGAGGGGGGAGAGGAGAAAAAAAAAGAATTACAATCCGCGCGCGATAAGATAAGATCGCGACAAATTGGCTCTGTTTACAAACAAAACTGGGAGTCCTACGCGGCGGCGGCCACCTTTCATCCGTTTTTTATCGTTGCGAATCGCGCAGAGATTGCGGATTTTTTTTCTCCTTCGGCTGCACTATCGCTGCGAACGGCGATAATTATTGGATATATATCGCTGTGCGTTGTAAATGGAAGGTTCGCGATAAGAGGACTAATATATATGTAACGGTTTAATTTTAGAGAGAGTTTTAACTTTTTTTTTCTTTTCGTTAATTAGAACGCATCTTGATAAGAGGTTTTTTTTCTTTATTGAGAGGCTAAATTTGGCGTAATATACTTTCAGTTTTAATCTGTCTAATATACTTACAGAAATAAATACGAAAATTAGTGTGTATAAAAAGTTGAATCGCCTGTGTATAGGGCCAGATGCTTATCTCGAGAGAAATGTAAATTTTAAATAATACTTATATCAAGAAGCTTGAAGGAAAAATGGAAACGAGGCCACTCACAAAGAGCCTTATAACATCGTCAATTTTTCTTTTTACCAGCCATGGACTTCAAAAGCCAAAACTAAAATTAAAAAGAAAAAGCTTTACAATACCTTGCGAAAAAATTCAATTTCACAATCCAAATATAAATTCGCATTCAAAACTCGCTCTCTCACTGTCTACAAAAAAAAAAGAGAAAAACCGCGTTACGTAAGACAGATGATCGATTCCGCGACGGCGAGAGAAAACGTGAATGAGAGGCGGGCGGCGTCGGCGGACGAAAATAGCTGATTCCTATTGATAAGCCGGCCGCCGCAGTCGCATCGATTTTGTCTGCGAGCTGCTGCTGCTGCTCACCGTCGAGAATTCAAAAACAGGCGCTCGGGCTTTTTACGCCTCGATTGCTCACGCGGGCGCGACAGTTAAATCGGACCGGCTGTAAACGGAGAGGAAAAGAGGAGGAGTCTGTTACAGGCTCGCCGGGCCGAGAGAATAGCGACGGTTTTTACGAAGTGGAAGAGCGAGATAGGATGTGTGTAGCTTGCGGGATTTGTGGGCGAGTTTAAAGGGACAGAATTGCAGATTTAAAAAATTGGTGTACAAGTTATACTTTTATTTTGGTAATGTTGATTTGGTTGCGAATTGAATGTTTAATTGAGAAAATATTTTTACTCTTTTATGGAATTATGCTGTTTGTCGAGAAGCAATAACTTCTGAACGGACGAATATTACTTCGTATACCCTTGAAACTACTTGACACCTATGTAACACAATTTAATCGGTAAAATTGACGTTTACAAATATAACTGAAAATAAAAATATACTTCGCAGCGATAATATAAGTGTTAATATAAGGACACGTCGACGAACAATTAAACGCCCATCAACAAAAAACATACGTGTTAAATATATAAAAAGCCGATTTCATCCCTCAAAAATATATCCCTAATCCGGAAAACTCGCGCCACTCTCATAATCCAATCATCCGAGACTTCCGCGCCGAAACTTTAAACAAAGCCCTTCGCCGGTGATCCGATTGTGCACGAGAGAGAGAGAGACGCGTTTTCACGGCCGACGGGAGAGAGAAACTTGGCCGGAAGTTCACGACGACGACGACGACGACGTCAACTATAACGGCCTTAACGAACAGCTGGCGGACTCGATAATTCGCGCGCGCGCATGCACGAAACTCGGTAATTGTGCAGCTATATAACGCGCCGGGTCTGTTATATAGAGGGGTAATGATTTCGGCGAGCTGAAGTGGAGCTCGCGTGGGAGGTATGCGGAGAATTTTACTGTAATATGGGGGAATTCGTGCATTATTATGCTCCAAGTTTGCGTTTGCAATGATTTTTATGTGGAATGTGTACATTCGGCTCGAGAGCAGGAACGTGTTTGTATAATAGTCTGAATTAATTGGGGGTATGAGGGGAAGTAATTTGGAATTCAATTGATTTTTAAAAAGTCTTACAGGATATATATATCCGAAGGATGCTCAATAAACAAGATGAATAAATATAAACTTAGTGATATAGGAAATGGACTTTATCTTCAAATATTATACTGTACAAATCAAACACAGAGATGAATTAACGTCATATACACTATACTCTACAACGCAAACATTACTCCATTATACGAATTTACAAACTTTCAGAGTGCAAAAAAGAAAAAAGAAAATAGCCTGATTAAAGACTCTCGGCATTTGGTTCACAGATGGATCTCCTGTTTATCGCCGCTATATATATATATTGCGAATTTTATCTAGCGTAAAGGAGAACCGGCGAGCGACGAAGGAGAGAAAGAAAAAACGAATCGGCGATCGATCGATTTATAATGGATTACTTGGAACGAGATTTGCCGCCAATAAAGTATACAATACCCCGTTCTTATATGTACGTAATCTTATTATTATTATTATTTACTGTCGTGTACCAGCTCTTAACGATATAATACGCAGTCGAAAAAAAATAAAAACGTTTACACCTAAACCAATATACCCATAACCGTAAAAATATCTGCCCGCCCTCGCGACCTCATTACAAATTCCTTCGCATCGCTCTCTCTCCTACCCTCTCTTATCTCTCTTTCTCTCTCGGCGAATCACCTCGAGCGATCTGCAAATAAAGATAGGCCGAGAAAAAATAAGCGCGCAAGGGGAAAAACGTCCCCGAGCTCTCTCTCTCTCTCTCTCTCGCTTATCGCGCGAGGATTATACACACACAGAGCAGGAGAGCGCGGGCATCATCGATCGCGAGGAGAGAAAAGGTAAACCGTGTGTGGGTGGGGGGGGGGGGGGGGGGGGGGGCCAGAAAA
>JAPYZP010010194.1:0-11238 GCA_030522985.1 Torymus sinensis
GTTGAATTTATATTTCTGAATTTCTTCGTACTTACATAAGGGGATGAGAGAGGTTATTAATATTGGACGGGGAATTTTCATGTTTTATTTATACATGCGGATGCACACGTATATAGCTTTTACGCGCAGAAATTCGTGCGCTTTTAACGTTTATGAAATTCGTTTATACATTATATATACACATACACACGTGCGTATGTTTAGTGATACAAAAAAATTGTTGGATACGCGCGGAATTTCATATGTAAAAGCAGCGCGTTTCCACTAAATTATGGAAGAGAAGCGTATATTATACTAATTCTTATAAGTCTATAAAAATTTGTTAGCGTCGTTAAAAAAACCCCACGAGGATACTAATTTGCCGCGCGCATCGACGACGCAGATGATAACGTGTTACGCGGTTCCATATACTCTATACAAACATATTTTTTAGGCGGGCTAATTATAAATCCACGCGCGTCCGATCGATAATGTTCACACACGGCCGAGGCACGAGCGCGTGTAGCAGCAAGGCGTGCGCAAAATTTTTTCGATAATGTTTCAAAATACCTCCCGTTTTATGCATGTCTGTCTCCCAAACCGTTTTTTATACATTCGCCCGATAATTAAAAAACATTTATTATATCTTAAAAATTGAACCCCATATCCAGCCCTTCTCCACTCAACCACCGAATACACAATTAATCAGGTATACGCGCATGTCGCGCGTGACCGCACACCCGCGTTCCTTTCACGAAAGAAAAAAAAACCATTCACGCATAAACGTGGAAACTCGTGCCCCGTAGTCGCCGGCATTTTTCCGCTCCGGCTGTCCGCGTTCCCCGCGGTTATAAATAAGCTCTCTCTCTCTCTTTCGCTGTATAGCCTTGATGACGAGATGCTTCTGCTGCCCGCTCACTCACACACACGCACTCCAGCTTTCCGCGTGTAAACGACTCAGCACGCCACTTATATATTAGGCGGAGTGCCCGCGCGTTTATATATACACGTAAGTGCGCACACACGTATACACGCGTATATATATATATATATATCTGTGACGTTCCGCGGGATGACCTGCTTATATATCGCGAGCGCGCGCGGATGTAGTCCGCGCTATGCCGTCGTCTTTTCGCGGGGAGAATTCGGCAGCGAGGAGGAGGAAGCTATTTTTGGGCCGCGTTATTAAGGTTTTGTTGTTGTTGTTGTTGTTGGTTAATGTTGATTGGGTGGTGGTGGTGATGGGGTTGGTTTGTCGAGTGTACGAGGGGTGTGGTGCGAAACTTGATTGTAATATTTGGGAAATCAGTCAAAGGAGATTATTTTTTTATAGTTATAAATAGTGGGTTTGAAGAATTAATTTGCGACAAAGTGGCGACAAAACCCGAAATCACGATTTGAACCTACGAAACCTGGTTTTTCCTATTGTTTGTAGTATATCAAATGAAGATCCGCAGTTGTACAGCGTCCATCAAGTTGCCTATTTTTTCTAGAACAACGAAAATGGGATAAAAAGCCCTTCTCTTCAGAAGAAAGATCTACTTAAAGTTTTCAAAAAGAAATTAAAATTAGAAGAAAAGAGCTTTTTTTCAAAATTAAAAAATGTTGATTCCTTCAAAAGTTACAAGGGTTTGAAGTTGAACGTTGAAATGGCATAAAAATGGAAAAAATTGCAGGAATCCGCCGCGCTGCCTTTTTTATGGTTTTTCGACGTTCAACTTCAAACCCTTGTAACTTTTGAAGGAATCAACATTTTTTAATTTTGAAAAAAGGAATTAAAGCTCTTTTCTTCTAGCTTTAATTTCTTTTTGAAAACTTTGAGTAGATCGTTTCTGGGATAAATGGCTGAGGTTTGAAGAAAAGGGCTTCTTGAAAAGAAAGAAGTTGTTCTAGAAAAAATAGGCAACTTGATGGACGCTGTACAACTGCGGATCTTCCTTTTGTATACTACAAACAATAGGAAAAACCAGGTTTCGTAGGTGTGTTCGAAAAAAAAATTTCAAATCGTGATTTCGGGTTTTGCCGCCACTTTGATAAGAATTGCACATATCTGGTGAGATCCCGGTAAAGCGATCGGGAAATTGAGTTTTTAAGATTTGCATTAAAACAATAGATTGATGAATGCAAGTTGCTTTTCGAAAGTATACCAATCATTTACTAGGAGAGTCTACAAACTCCGGATCACGGATTCGGCTCAAACTTTGCGATATGTTTCCAGATGTATACATTTAATGAAAGTTGCAATATTAAACCCTAACGCTCAAAATAACTGAAGTTATGCACCTTTTTAGCTTTAGGGGAGACCGGGTCCAGTTGGCATGTGGGGCAGGTTGAAAAAATAACTCGTGATTCGAGTAACAAAGGTCAAAGCTGTTGATGTCAGTAACGTAAAATGGGATAAGGAATATTGGTTTTAATGTTCAGTTGAAAAGTATCATACGTTTCGGAAATATGCAGGTTTTAAAATTTTTTGACATATTTTTCAAACTTTGACATTTTATCTGTCATATTATACAAAATGTTACCTCATGCAGTGCAATTAAACGTTCAAATCATCTCAATCAAAGTTTCTTTTTTTTTTTAGCAAACTGAAGCCTCGTAAAATAATTTACTTTTTTTTTATGAATATACAATATTAAGTCAATTAAGAATATTAAAAAGTGATTGATGTTAATTGAGAGACTAAAAGTTTAATTGTCATTGTGTTAATTGTCATGGCAGGCTTCGTTACAAGGATCCTTCGAACTTTCAATCAGGACGATTGTAACTTCGATTATACGCGACAGCTCCTCGATCATCAGCAATACACTCCGTCCGTCAATTGCCATAAAAACTGACCGAAATATTCATCTCGTGTATAAAAGAGTATAGTATATAATGCATTGAAATTAGCGCAGGAGGTGCATCCAATGTTCTTTATAATGATAAATGCAAAGTCGTTTATATATACCCTATAACGAGATTAAAGTTCTTCGAGTGCATGAAAAATTCTTGGAAAACGTGTCCTCTATTATTCTTTAGCCGGCGCAGCGAGGCTATATACAGATCGACGGAACCTTCTCTGCCGTATTCCGAGACGGGAGAAAAGTTCGCTAGCCGGACAATACCCCACAAAATCAAGTCTAATAATCCTATATTCGAAGTTGACCGGTGCAGTGGCTACAAGAGATGCGACTGAAATTTTTATCAAAAAAGAAAGAAAATATCCACACCAGTGATAATATTAAGTTGAATTATAATATTTGAAAAGTATATTTGAAAATATGCAAAGCCAGCGCTTGTTAGTATATACGAAAATATCACGGTAACCGGTAAATCACGAAGATTTATTAGAGTTTCATGTACTATTTTTACAAGCCGCTGCCGCGTGGAAGCAGCGGCGTGACTCTCTCCGGTTCGTCTATTTTAAAACGAACCTCATAAATGGCAATTCATTATATATCTATACCTCGACACACGAGCAAAAAAGAATAATAATAAACACATATAAACTTGACAAATTATAGAAACGCGCGCGCGACTGATTTACTAATGTTTAAAAATTCCTCTCACGTATTTCGCTCGATTTTCCAAATCATAGGATCCCCATTCAAGGTTCTCCGCCCCTGAAAGGATCCGCGGGGATCAAGAACCATACTGAAACAAATCGCGTGCAATCTCGCTCCGACCAATAACCGATCTCGAAAATAAGCCGTGATAGCCTCGACCCTTTCTTACAATACCGCATCTTATACAGCTCTCTCCTCCTCGTATAACAGTACTATCGGTGGCTGCAATATCTCTCTCTCTCGCGCGCCCTTCCAATATAATCGAATTCCAATTTTAATTCTCTTCGGTTATATATACGTACATGCAATTCCACAGAGCGCGACGTGTGTATACATAGGATTGGATGGACGGAAAAAAGCTCATCGGCGCGAATTTGTAGAGTTCCGATCGGACGGGGATTAATATTTGCGCATATAGAGAGTATAAGAGAATTTAGGAGAGAGATACTTTAAATTTTCCAGAGTGCTTTCGAGAGCTTTTTCGATGGGATATATATACAGCTACATTCGCGCGAGGTCTTCTCTTTTTATGGAAGTGTGGGCGAGCGAAGAGGATCAGGGGAAAACTTTAGCCCGGCGGACGTTAACCCATTTTCGCGGCTAGATCCTGTATATATAGTATAGCGTATAATGCGCGTGGAGAGCGAGTTTCTGTAGCGACGCCACGAGGATAATAATTTAATGCTGTGTGTAGAAAGCATTTTTCTATAAGGGCTTGCAGTTTAAATTTTGATATATACACTTCGTGACAATTATTCAAGTTTTGAGTGAATGGAAATTTTGTAATCAGGTATTAATATACGTTCTTTATTCGCAAGGCGCGAGTGCGACTGCACTCACTTGAAAGAACGTACTTTTTTTGCATTTCTCTTGCAGCGAACTCCCGGCACTTTTTTCTTCTTGGAATTTCAAATACGCCGTAAAAGAGTTTTACATTGAAATGTAAACTTGAGAGGTAGTCGTTCGCCGGTTCATTCATACTTTACATATCATCCAAGAGTTTCATACTTTTACGTTTTCTTTACACTTTGACGTTAAAATCAACCTCCGACATTACAAAATCTAATCAACGAGGTATTCTTTATCACAGTACAATAATTTTTTTTTTTAAAATAGTGAAGAACCACTACCCTCAGTAAGTTAAAAGTCGTGCACTTTCGAAACAATGGACATCTACTAATTTACTAGTGTATAAATTAACTTTTTTTTAAATAGTTAAATTTCGCTGCTACAACCAACTCTATATTTTTCATCACCGCGCGCTCGATCAACACGAAAATCCATCACCTCCGGGTATACCACTTATTCCCGCGGCATCTCTATTAAAACGTTCCATTATTCCAGTAGAGGTTCTTAATGAATTCGCAGCGACACTTGCAAACTCGCACACTCTTATCTCCCTTATATACGCAAGAGCAAACAAAAGAAGGCCGACGACTCCACTGTAACGTACGCGCGCATCTCCCTCAAAACCTAATTCTTCGCAACACACAGACACACAGCCTCTCCCTCTTTCTGCACAATCGCGCGACGACAAACAGCTATACCCTCCGGGAGGCTGCTTCCACTCCCCCCCTCGTATCTTCCCCTCGCCCACGCGAGAAAGTAAGTCAATGGGTTTCTCTCTCCCTCTCGTGCTGTAAGAGGAGACACACACACAGGCAGAAGCGAACGAGAATCTCGGGAATCTCTCTTTCGCGCGCGCACGGGACCGAATCGATTTCCTCCAGCGGCCTTGGGAGATTGAGGGTGAGATGCAGCAGCAGCGCGAGCGCGAAACATTCGGCGACGACGTCAAGGACGAGAGAGAGAGAGAGCTGCTCTTTTGCGAAATCAATCGCGAGCGGGGCTGTGTATATATTACAGTGTGGTTGGGGGGTTGGGAGGAAGGAAGGATGGAACCAACAAAAAATGGGAAACGTCATTTGGAGGGGGTGAGATTGGGTTATTGTCGCCTCGGGTGCACGCGGGATTGAGAGGGAAAGGAGTACGCTTGAAGTATCAATTTCGGTTCTGATTGGGCATGCTGGTGGATTTTTTTCTTTTTTTTTTTGTGGAGGGTGGAAGGATTGTGGTTGGAATGGATTTTCAGGGCGAGAAATATAAAAAATGTAGATTGCCATGACAACTATGTACGTATAGTAACTTGAGAGTAAACTAGAAATTTTTGACCTATGCGAAAATCTCTATGAGAATCGTAAATATTTGATATACAAAAATGACTAAACCTTATACGCCAAAATTTTTCGTTTTTTTCTTTAAGTAGAATTTGTTGGATATGCGCCGCATTTGTATAACGAGTATAAAAATTTTTAATCAAACGTTAATTAAATTAAAAATTCAGTTCGCTCAAGCTACGCGGAGAGGCTGCACAGGAATTTTCAGCTTTAATTTACTACGAAACATTGAAAATTTTCCTTTAAATAAAGCGCCTCGGTATGCGCCCCGTCGTACGTGATGCTCATAAAGTATAGAACGCGTATGCAAAATAGATAGAATTTCTCAGAAGAGATGTCGTGAAAATTATTTAAAAAGTTAATTTGTGACCTTCCGCACGTTATCTTTTTTTTTTTGTAATACTGCACAATTATACACTCACTTTCTTCATCGACACTTATGGAACTATTAAGCGAGTTGCGGAAGTTTAATTAGTTGATTCTTGGTAAAATCGAAGCCTCGTTAGAAGTGTATCGAAACTCTCTCTCTCTCCCCCCGATTAAGTAATTAATTAAGTCCCCCAGGCGCCTATACGCTTACGCGTGCGTATATGTACATTTCGAATTACCACGACGGCAGTTCCAGTTCTCCCTCCCTCCCGTCGTCGTCGTCTACGTCTTTATCACGTCGGAACGCCGCGACACGAATTTCTCCGGTGAATAGACTACTGCGCATCTGTTCCTCTTCGTGTATATATACGCGAGTACACGTGAGAGCTGGCTTGTTTTGCAGCTGTGCGAGAGAGAGAGGGACAGCCCTTCTCTCTGTCTGTATGCTAATTAGGAGAGAAACTGGGGTAAAGCATTTTGAATGCGGGGCTTCGAAATTCTCGCGAGAGAAATTGAAGAAAAAGAAGAGACGCGCAAGTTTTGCGAAGTTTTGAGATTTACAATGGCGAAATTGAACTGAGCATTTAGCTTTTGGCGGGAGGAGCGGATTTTTCGTTACTTATATACTTCTGAAGAGAGTCGTAAATTCGCTCTACGATAGCGACTTTATTACTTTGTTTGGGTCGCATTGTTCGCGCGTTTTACAGCCCCGGAGGAGGTGAAAAAAAAAACCCGCGCATATTCGTATAAAAGATGGGCTCTTTGAACTTTTATACAGGGGCGGATTCCCGGTTATTAATTCAATGAAATTTCGAGGATAATAATTTTCTGATTTACGCAGAGATCGTTCGAGTTTATCTCGCTGTTATTGGGGTATTTTCAGGATTGTGGAGGATAAGTATTTTTCACAATGCTAAAAGGTACACGGGTTTACGTGATTTATTTTAAATACAAAAAAAAACAAAAAAGTTACTTAATATTTTTATAATAAATTTTATGATAATGTGCATTGAAAGAAGCTATAACCGAATTTTTAGTAAGAAGTATCTATGTTTACCTCATAAATAATAACCGCGTGCAACCGAGATTTATCAAAAAGTAAATATACGTCACTAAGTACCAACGTTCTTAACTGATGTGAAAATAAGTCGAAATCAGACGAGATTGCACAAGAAAGCCTATGATTTCCTTGTTTTATTGTTTATTAAATCTTGTATAAATATATTATTAAAAGAATAGGTTGTTTTGAATATTAATATTCCTTTTTTATAATAACTCTCTGCATCCTCTAATAATACAGTATAAAAATACCTAAAAATACGAATAAAAAGGTATTTTCATTAAATAAATATTACGAGAACAATGTATTTCAAAATATTCATTAATATAACCAGCTGTAAAGTATGAAAAAGCGAAAATTCGGTGGAAAAATTTCAGTCGGGGATGCGAAAATTTTCAAGGTACTAAAAATCGATCAGGTTTTTGCTTTCAGCCCGTAATAGGGCTTGACATGAAAGCTTTCATTTCATCAGTTGACTTGGTAACCACAAAGGACGTTTTAGTCAAAATTAATAATTTCAAAGAAAAGCTCCGCCGACGCGTTACTTCGACACTTCTAATGGACTCCGACAGTAGAGAGTTCGCCAAATAACACCAGAGTCTATTTTAAGACTATTTTGTTGAATACCATTTTAATTTTAACGCATTTATACGTATTAAATAAATGGAAAAATTTTTCATTTTCATCTTTAACAATTAATCATGCAATCATGTTTTTTTTTGTTGTAGAGATACACGGAACATCAATTTGCGCACGTGTCAAAAATGAATGCGCTTAATGACCCGAAATTCGTTAATCTCTTCTCACTCCATCCATTTACATCACATTCTTGTTAAGCAGCAACGGCTGCGCGCATGCATTTTCATGACATTATTTTGCGTGGGTAAAAATCGTCATTCGTTAATTGTTTTCGAAGCCGTTCCGGCCACTTGCCACGAAAATTCGCAAAATAATAATTTGAAACGTAATTTTGGGCAAAATGGTATTCAGATTTGCAGTGATTAATGTGAAATTCCACCTAAATATTAAATTTTGCGTATAAGATTTAATAATTTCTGAATATATTTCAAATCTCTGAAGCCACTGCGAGCTACAAAACTTATTTCTTGTTTCATCTCGTTTGAAAGTTTGTATTATTGTTCAAAATAAGAAATTCTTTTTATATCTCAGTATTCACTCGTTAAAGCGTGTCAGTAGAAAGACACGAGTACATCCGAGACATACTACATATTTCCAGTTCTTTTTCCGTCGTAAATCTTATTTTCTACGGCCATCATCCATCGGAAATATATATACGAGTTTTACAGATTCTTCGAGATTCCTAACGAATTTACCCTGTCGCAAGCAATCTCCTTTCCTTTAAAAAGTAACACACGTTCGAAATAAACTTCTAATACCATAGTATAAAAACAGACAAATATATATCGACCGCAGTAAAAAACGTATATATATCTATCTATCTCTTAAATAATTTACCGAAAATTTCATATTTCACGCGAGAACCTCTACCCACAATAAAAGACAAAAAAAACAACACATCCATATTACAATCCACTTCACACGATGAATACCTCGACTTTAAGCTATACGAAAATTCCGAGAAGCTACATCTTACGCGCTGCATATCTCGCGAACTCGAGACACGCAACCCCGTGACTCGACCGCAATATATATACACACACACACGTATAATATACGAAAAGAGAGACGTTCGAAGCCAAAAATTTGTGCTCCCACACGCCGACCGCATCATCACCCCGCGGCCATCAAAGCCAAAAACACGTTTCTCGCCGCTGTTGCTCACTGTAACAGCGCGCATTGCGCGGGTATACATTAATTTCCCGAGAGATTAAACGTTACACACGCACAATTGGTGTTTACATATAATAGATACATCGCGAAATCTGAATTTGTATATTATTTGACAAAGTATATACGCGTGCGGCGCGCAGCTGGCGACATAAAGTGAGCATTTCGATTGAAAATTAATCGAGTTCAAAGCGGCCATTTCGGCACTGCACACCCCATACGCACAATGATTTGTCACACCGCGCGTACTATCCTCTCTCATCCATTTCCAGGGTAGATTGCGCTGGGCAGAGCTGTGTATGTCCTCGATCGCCCGAAAAGTTTCAAACGAGCCGTTAAAAAAAAAGGAGGGGCTAATGCAGTATATGTAGGGTAACGATGGTGGTGTGTACCTCTTTCGGACATTCTGCGTGAAACGATCCGATCGTGATGTATGCAGAACGTGTTTGGTTGTCAGGGTTCGGGACGTGAGAATCCAGGATAATCGATCGGCGAGAGAAGAGTTTGATTGATTTTTAAAATTGAATTTGACGTTTTTGCATGCTGGGCGTGTATGATGAAAAATAGTATATAAGCTTAATTATATATATGTTAAAATATGGTCGCTCCAAAGATTTATTATAAATTGTAAACAGAGTTATTAGATATACGAATTGTTTTCTTTTTTATCTCTTTTATATATTCGCGATAAGATTCGCACGCGCAATAAAGTTTTGATTTTATCGCCAAGCGATATCCCATTCTCCACCGTTGAGAGCTACTTATAATCTCTGCTTGCTCTGAAGCCGTGATGTATACTTTTCCACGTGTGACAAACTGCGTAGGAAGAAAAAAAAAACAAACGCAGATATATAAAAATAACGAGAAACACGTGTGCCTATATTTTAATGACAAAAGAACTTCCCTACTGTGCGAAAAGATCTCGCTCATCTTATTAAATGATCCGTCGCGACGCGGCGTCGCCGTCGCCTATTTATAATATACAAATAAGCGCGTCGAAAAACATTTTTTTTTGCTTATTTCTCACCCCGCGCGGGCCGCGTAAACACATTTTTGCCGGCGACTAAAAATATACCGTCGTATAGGTAAACATATATACCGATGATGAAGCGCTCTTTCGTATTATAATCTATATATTAACTCGTTGGATATAATGTTTGCTCGGCGAATTCAATATGCGCGGCTAATTGAATTTATTTTTGCGATGTGTCCGTCAAAATCGGAGGCGCGTCAAATGTATAGGCGAGGAGGGAGACGTACGATCCGCGACACGGAGGTCAAACAGTGTATAGGTTGGCGAATTAAGTAGAGAACAATAATAATAATCAAGATACCAGTCATGTTTTCTTTATTCAATTAAGTATAATTGTTAGTTTTTCTCGATATAATTTTTACTATATATTTTATCTAGATACATATAAGTATACTCTCTTAATGCAAAACTATTTCGAAGTATACACATACACTACCTCAGCGGTCGAGCAATTTTCACTACATGAAATAGTCGCACTTTTCCGCTATTTTACATTCAGAGAGTAAAACAGGTAAACGCAGAGAGCGACTGATTAATGTAGAAATCAATGAAAACCTCAAACAAGGACAACAACACACAACAAAATACCTATACATACATATATAAAAACACAGTCGAAAGGTAAAAATGGCGCGAAACCAAAGGTCAAAGTACATCACCCGACCTTTAAAATCACCTACAAGTATATATACGGGGGAATAGCGTGCACTGGCGAACCAATAAAATGTTTCGCGAACGTTCAAGCGAATAGCACACACAGATATAAAATTTACCATGCGTTATACTTATTAGTTATTTACATATATATGTTTACGTATAACCCATTTCATATCCTATATCTGCGTGTGCTGTTCCTTTTTCTGGGTGTAATGGATTACAGTTGTTACCACCGAGAGGTCAAAATAGTATATATTAAAATTATTGCAGAACACCCCCCTCTTATATCTTATTAAAATCAACCGCACAATATCGCCGCGGTCCCCGGTATACAATAGCACATATACACTCATCACCAAAAGTCGGAACCAGCCGATCAGAGACCAACCCCTCTGTACACAGGAGAGGGCGAAAGGCAATTACGATAACAGCCGGCGCGGAGGAAGCAATCGCCCATCCACGCACACACACACACACATACATACCTCGTCCATGCTCGTCTGTGCTCTTGCGCCGGCTGACCCACTCCCGGCCGCTACCACTTGCGATCTCTCCCCGTATCTATATGTCTTCCCGAGTATACGTAGCCGTCTCTCTCTCTCTCTC
>JAPYZP010010216.1:0-19306 GCA_030522985.1 Torymus sinensis
TTCATGTTTGGACATTATTGATCATAAATCTAGGGATGTTTTACCATACTTTAAGCCAATAAAAAAAAAATGGAAAAAAAAAATTCCAACCAGATATAATCCCTTAAGGCTGTGCACGAATGCGCGATTAAATCTTTATCACAATACCTTATACCACGCGGCCTGGGATGTAACATTAAATGAATGTTTCATTATGTTGCGCGTTTTTCGCGGTGCTAAGGTTTCATAGACCGAAGAGCCGAAATTTAATATCGAGTGAAACGACAGGTCACATTTTTTGTTTCCCTTTTTTGGAAGGAAAAGTTTTATAATAGTAAAAATTGTAATTTTTCTATGCAGTATTTTTGGAGTTCTATGCTGTAAAGCTTGATTCACATTGATTTTTTACTCCAACGGTACTGCATGTGCACTGATTCAAATTTAGGAAGCAGGTTATTCATGAATATTTTTATAAGAAAAAATGCGTTGTTCAAAGCTGAAAAAGTTCATCGAGCTGAAGTTTATCCAAAACATCCACTTACTAAACTTGCATAAAAGAAGCGGAGATTGATGTGGCTCATGTCTAAAAATGTCGAAACTTTTATCCAACTTTCTAAAGCACTATGCAGATATTTTCGAACTTTTCTCCTGCGATCTAAGGCGGCATTTTTAAAAACCATTTCAGGCCATAAAAAATGAGCCCATCCGTCACACACTGCGCTCGCCCTACACTTGCTACACCTCCACTTGGCCCCCATCGTCGGCCACTTTACAACCACTAAAATCACCATAAAGTCAAAACCAGGAGCGCGCGCGTCGTCGAGTCTCTGCGCAATTCGGCGAAAACCATCGTTGGCCCGTAACAGCGAACCTATATATACACACGCACGCGCACGCGGGCACGTATAACCCTCGAGATATAGGAGGCTGCACTCACAACGCATATAGTCGAAAGTAGGACGCGCTCGATAGAGCATGGACGCGTGAAATGTGGCTCTCTCCGCGCGCTCCCCTCGGCCGCGAAATTCGCGAAATCCGCCGATTATTTGCAGACCCTCGTTTCGCGCGAGCAACGCCGCGTTACGGCGACTGCGAGGTTGCCCGCGCGCCACGCGGGGAGCCGAGTGGCAGTAGCGGTGCGCAGCACTTGTTGCCAGCGCTTATTTTGGGCCGAATTGGTGACTTCTTTTTTTTCGCGGATTCCAGCAGTAACGAGTGCGCGAGGAGAGATAGGAAAACAGGGATAGGGCCAATTATAGCCGGAAGCTTTAGTACTTTTTCTAGCTGACAGTTTATAAGACTGATGTGGTTATTAAAATAATATCGATGTGATGTTATATTATTTTTATTATTTGGTTTACTGAAGTAAATATTATACACTCAACCGCGATACCTTCGAAAGGAACTTTTCCCCAAATTGATGGATAGTAGATCCAAGAACCAATCGCATAGAAAAAGTAAATGAAACAATATAGTCGTACTATAAGAGGAGATTAAATTAGATGATGTGCAAAAACAACGAGTATCGATTATATCATGAAGGAAAAAGTTTTTGATAAATCTTATTTCTATAATTAAGGCTTGTCATAACAAATTAATGGTTTCAAAGTAGGGATTACATTTTTATTGATAAATCCAATTATTAGGGATAATGTAGCTCTTATAATAGGAATAAGCGTTTATTATTTAGAGACTGAAAAGTTTAGTAGATATATAAAAATTTTGATTTAGACTTTTGGATCTATATTAATTATTTCAATATAATAATATTTTTTTTTGACAGGAACATGGAATATTATTCCCCGCGAAAGCTTGAGGGGGCTAATATCATTATTCTCCGCTGTAGCGGGGTCATTCATTATTTCAGACTCGCTTACAATAGCTCATTTTCTCCCCTTCTTGCACAATGCACTATTTTGGAATAGTTTCAGACACAAAAATCTATAATTTCGTTTGATGATAAATATTAATTATTGGTAAAATATAATTAATATTTTATTATTACAAAGTTTGTACTTTGATATTTTTGAATATTGTGGAAAATAAAAATCAACAATTAGTGGCTAATAATTTTTCTATCAATAAAATATAAGTATACTATTATAAAAATTTTACATGAGACACAAATATCTTTGCTGGTGATAAAATTCTGACCCTTAGTATATATAATAATTATATAATCATAAGTAAATCGTACATTAACCAATATTTATTCAGTGCAAACACGGCTACATAATTACATTAAACAAGTATATGCGTGGGGATACTTAAATAACAGTCTACTGTTAATATTTACGGAGAATATTTACGGAAGTCTCTGAAGGTACCCATGAATTTACGAAAGGAGGGAAAAATATTCTAAAGAAGAAATATAAAGTTTCCTCATATAGTAAGCTATGCAAAATATATTTTTATATATCTTAACATAAGAAAAAAAAACATAAAAGAAAAATAATTAAATTTGAATAAACACACTACTCTGTCAATTGATCAAAAATAGATGTAGCTAGCTGTTCCTTCTCTATTAAAAAACTGCTTCCATGCTAGTAAAAATCGAAAAAAAACTTGCCATCTAAAAACTGACTATTAAAAACAAATCAATTTATAGCCGTAAATTGTCAAAGAACTGGCTAGTTTTTTTCTCTCAATATCTATACCAGGGCGTTAACAAAATCATCTATTCCAGACACTTACGAGCAGCTTACCTTAGGGTAACACTAGAGACTCCAATCCACGCGTAATCGGCTTCCGCGAAAATCTCGATAAAAGCATTCCGACGTTCGCAATTACTTTTCCTTTCTCTTACGCGCCCGCGCTCAACTCCATCCGTCGGGCTCAACAGCAGAGCAAAGCACCGCGCGCGCACAAGTACATCATGTACAGTGAGCTCATTGACTTTTCATTTTGTTTGTATCGAGTAGTCTACTGCTTCGTATTACAAATCTCTCTCTCTGTTGGCGCGTTGCGTCACACGCTGAGACTTATGTGCGTGGGCTTTGCGCGCGCAACCGCAATCGATACATGTATACAGGCGCGCGCGCGCGCCCGCGTCTCTTCGTTGTTTGCCCGTCATTTGACGCAAGATTCTGTTTTCTTTCCGTAGCGGTGCAGCAGGCACTTGTTGTCGGCACGGCGCGGTCTCTTTCTCTTTTTCTTGCGCTATTAATAGCGCGGAAAAGTTCATTGGTATTCGTACAATCGGAGGGTATTTTGGATTTTTTCCCTCGGTCTATTTTTTGCTATACTTGGTTTGACGTGACGTACGTTGTTTTGCGATTTGTATCCAGCTATGAATGCGAAGAGATATTTATACGCACAGGGGTGCAGTAATAGTATTGAATATATTCTGTCGATGTATTGACAGCCGAAAGGGTGAAATGTTGAAGGTTAATAAAAACGTTGTAAAATAAATATCGGTATGCAAAACGGTGACCATAAATATGAAGTCTTATTTTTGTTTGCAAAAAGAATTTATGGGTTCTTTACTGTGTTGTTGAAAATGTTGCAATAATAATAACAGTGTAAGGTATGAAAATTTATTTTCAAATTTTGTTTTACATGCTTATTTGTAAAATTTATTATTTTTATAGTAGTATTTTATATTCCACTCAACATGTGGGATTTTCATTATTTTTGTAGGAAATTTTATTATTTGAAATAATAATTTTTACGCTTCTGCTATTTGCACGTCAGATTTATGTATACAAAGTATATACATATATAACGTAATATAATTTCTCTAGTCAGATATATAAACAAAACAAATATTCTCTGAATCAATATACTTTACATCTGACGTACGTTTAGCAAGAGCCTAATTTTTATTACTATTGCAGCAGTCATCAGATGTACTGTTTCTAATAGTAAAATTGTCTATAAAAGCAATCAAAATTATTATTTAAAAAGTCAAATTTGCTATGAAAATTATAAAAATTACTATTGAAAATAGTGAAAATCCCACATGTCAAGTGTATCCCAGCACTACTATAAAAATAATAAATCTTACAAAGAAATTTTTCTTTGTGTACCTCGATCACATAGTTATAATATTATTTTATTCCTAACTCTACCGTGATCACCTTTTAACTCTGAAAAGAGGGGCCGACGCGTTTTTTCATGGATTTATTACAAAACAAAAAGTATTATTATAAATAGTGTAAAAAAAAAATATCAATTTTTACCTTCGCCCCGCAAAATGAGATTTGCGGGAGATATATGCAACTTTTGCCCCGATTTTCGGAGATGAAAGGTGACCATTTTGGTCGAGTGTGGAATAAAGCATTTTTTTCTACATTTTTGGAGCTTTCTGACATCTGCTTTTATAGTCCAATAAACGTTATTCGGGAAATATATTTCTGTTAACGTTCCACGCATTGTATGCATAATGAAATGAATTATACATGTGTAATTCATTTATTTCATTTATTTTAATTTTAATTTTTTATTTTGTTGCTAAAAAGAAATTCCGATGATGTAGTATCACATTTTTCCTGAATTACACTTCATGCGTATATTTCATATTGCCCATGCCAAAATAACATGCATAGCAAATTATATTTGAAGATGAGAAAAATAATGGACTCAAAATTAGCATTAAAAGTATACCTCGTCGGATGAGAGGTGAAGGAAGACAATTTGGTTGCGAGCTAAGAAACCAGACAACTCGGTCGAGCGCTAAAAACCCAGGCAACTTAGCCGAGAGCTAAGAAACCAGACAACTCGCTGGCTCCTTTTTTCATTCGCTTTTTAGTTGAGCACTGCTGTTTCTTATATGGGGCGTTTTGAGTCAGTTTTCCCAGGTCGCAAGCACGCGCTCAAAGGGTGAGGTTAGAGAACAGAAAAACCATAATCTGACAGATTCTTGCATTATTTTAGAAGCAATGAGCAAATATTATTACTCTGCTTTGATTGCAAAAACAAAAAACATGAATACTAGTTTTGTCTGGATACGTAATTCCCACATGAATATTATACATATTAAAAGAGTTGATAATACAGCCATAGAAGTAGCCAAAAATGTGTAATTTATTCGAATGAATCTCCATTCCAAATAAAAATAGGAATTTAAAACTTTTGCAACAATTTCTAGCAAACTAGTTTTGTGCAGATTAACTGTGTTTACTTACAATTCTTGACACTCCGATCACAGCGTATTTTTGATATTTGTACATAATCTACAATATGCATAGAGATTTATTCAAAATAAGTATCATTTGTCATGGTTTGTGTTTTATCATCAGTTGGTACACATAACGTGTATTATAAATATACATTTAAAACTCAATGTCGTCCTTATTTTACATGATTTAACTTAAGTTTAGGACATCTGCTAAGATATCTAGTCGCGGTGCAAAAGGAGTTTATTTTGCAAATTTTTTCTTTACAGTTTTGTAAACGCATAATAGTAATTTTATTCATTCATGTTAATGAAGTGCCTTGTTAATAGTAAGTAGCTTCAAAACTATTTACCTTTTTCATTCTAATCAAGAAGTTGAAAACGTTTATACGACTACTCTTTGTATATATTGTAGTTTTGAGTGTAGGTTCATTCCTCAAGAACATCATGAATTTTATCTTAATTTACTCTAGTTACTTAAAGTTTATAATATATATTCTAAATTTGTTGTTAAATAAATCTTTTATTTTGTTTATAAAATTTTATTGATTGATTTTACTCCATACTTTAAACAAATAGTATGTGTATGAAAAATTCGTAAAGCGTCCAGGCTCCTTGATTGTTTCAATTTCTACAGAGGTTCTCAACAAAAAAGCAAATGAAAAAAGGAGCCCGCGATTTGTCTGGTTTCTTAGCTCTCGGCCGAGTTGTCTGGTTTCACCTCTTACTCGACGACTTTGGCACACAGTTTAAAATGACGCACAGGAGTAATTTTTAATGCAACGGAGGCAAACTTGTTTACACGAAATTTATTTTCTACAGCGCAATAACACTATGAAATCCATAATATCATTATATGAAAAATGACGAAGAAAATTTTCAAATGGCATAAAGTAAATAGATGGTGCCACGCTGCATTAGTACAAATTAATGTGTCGCACCCTACAGTATAATCTTCAACAATGTAAACAACATTTCCCTCGAAAATGTCTCAATCTTCATGGGACTTTCCAGGCAGCGAGGGCTGCTGCGAATGCAAGCCCCTCGCCGACGACCCGTTATATTCCCTTCCTACTTACCAGCCAGAATTTGACTCGCCCTCCCGCTCTCGCCTTTCATCCTGCTCAATCGAGGCCTCCTCTCTCTCACTTTCTTTCTCCCCCCCCCCCCCCCCCCCCCTCGCCCCCGGAGGGGCTAGCTCTCGCTTTCTGCGCGCCGGTGATGACGAGGGTCGATCAAGAGAAACGACGCGGGGGTTGAGGGAAAAGAGAGAGAGAGAGAGAGAGAGAGAGAGCGCAAAGGAGAAGGCCCGGGCGTTATGACGGACACGAAGGAACTAGCGGAGCGACAAATTTGATACGCGAGCCCGGATTTTCTCGCAACTGCCGTGATGGTGGTGGTTCCGAGGTTAACGTGACGGCACAGTGGGGGCGAAGAAGATTAATGCTAAGTGAGGATGGGCAGTTGGTCGCAGATTTCAATTAATTTTGTACCGACGGTTTTTTTCTTTTTTTAATTCTGGGAAAAGATGCTGCGCCGGTGATCGTGGTGGTAGGTTCATTTTTCAGCGATTGATAAAATGATCAGGATAATTTCACCTGGCGGTATATATAGAGGACAACTGATGGGAAGAATAATTAATGCTGATAAGCAGGTAAACGAATGTTTAAAGGGGTAATATAATCGAAGTTTAAATATATGAGGAAATCCAGAATTTATTTCAACTTTACGCCTCCCCAACACCGGTCAAAATTTTCTTTTCGTCACAGTAGGCTTAAAGTACGCACTTTACACCCACTAGGCGTAAAGTAAAAAAAATCGTGGAAATTTGGCTTCTGCTGGTTACATAGACATCGGTGGGGCCCGAGGGTCGGCGAAGCCGGCCTATTAGATCGCTATTTAATTAACAGAAACTAAAGTTTCCAAAATTTTGTAATTCTTAAAACTTTTTTTTTTCTACTCGAGTTTTTGAGGGTTTTCCAATCTGCAATGTATCTGAAACTCCACTAACCGGTGGAATAAATGTCTGAACTTTAAGAATATATGGTTCAAAAATTTAGATTTATTCGTGCGTCATTTTGAAAACAACAAGTTGAAAAATCGATCCGCGAACCATGTCTTCTTAAAGTTCAGGCATTTATTCCGCGGATTAGTGGAGTTCCAGATACATTGCAGACTGGAAAATCCTCGAAAACTCGAGTAAAAGAAAAAGAAGGCAAAAATTTTTTTTTTTTTTTTTTTTTTTTTTTTTGCTTCAAACTGTATTTTCTCATAATTAATTATTTTGTGAAGAAATTTGGTGGGTACCATCAGAAAGCGTTTATCCTCAACTATAAAATATGTTGGTCGAAACGGGTTAAAGATAAATTCGAATTCTTCATATGTTTTGCTCAAAGCGAGGAGAAGGACTATTTCTCTTTTGAAATGCTTTTTTATACTCTTAGCATAAGTATTAAATTGACATGAACAGTCTATAGAGATCTATCAACCATTACGTCTTAATTACAAAAGTTCGCTCTGCTTTCCCGTTGGATTTCATTATTTCGCTTTCAGCTAACCCGATCCCCTAGCCTCCTCCACGTCGCCTTTCACCCACAACATAATTTCATAAGAGCGTCACTTAACCGTCCGAAGTCTCTGCCACGAAAGTCCTTTAAAGTTTCGCGCTGGCCCGTTGATAGATCGTCGAATGAATTCGCACAGCGCAAATTGCTCATTCGGACTCATCGAAAACGCCGCCGCGGGCGGCCGAAAGTTCCGCGCAACGTCCCACGCGGATGCGGGCAAAAAACGTTGGATTCCCGGCGAACTTTCGACCGAAAAACTTTGCCGGAGAAATGCAAACGGAAGGAGTAGAGGGCGGGGAGGAGGAGGGGGCAGCAGTTTTTCCGTAATTGGAGAACAATCGCGCGGATCGTCGGATTGCGTTACTCAGGGGTTGAAGGAGGCGGCGAGTTGGGGGCGTGTCGTAATTAGTGGTGGGCAGAGTGCTGGGAGAGATGCAATTTTAGATTTGAAGTATTCCGGGGTATTAAATGCAAAATACCAGTTTTGTATCGTGTGGTAATGAAATTGAATGTTGAAAAGAGCTTTACTCCTACACTGATTTACGCTTTCACAAAATTTCACGAGGTTTCAGTGACTATTCTTTGAAATATAATAATAATCAGCGAGGCGTTAATAGTACATTATGATACGAGTGCGGGTACACCTACGCAGCGCACGAGTATCGTATACAATTTTTCCTATCAAGTTGTGCAAAGTTCGAGCCTGAACATGCACCTGCGTCCGCAAACCACCATAATTATTTATAGAAATACTTTTAATAAAGCTATATTATATTATTCAATAGTAAATAATATTTCCATGTATTCATATGGAAAATTATTAGTAAATAAATTTAGTAACAAATAAGAGTTTTGATATGTAACATTTTTTTTACAAGTAAGACGGCTCGCAAATAATTAATAAAGGGTGGGGATCTCGAAAAAAGTCATATGGCGCGTCACGATTAATTTTAATTCGTTCCAAAGCTATGGATTTTGAAAGCTATGAATGTTAGAAATTTTGTATGCACCTATTTTTTAACCTCAAACATCAATATCTTTGATCGAATTAATATTTCCATTTCGAATAGCCAACAAATAAAAGGTTTTCTCTTTCATTTTCATTTTGTTTTTGGCGGTTTTTAATGCAAATATTTGCAAAGTCATAACGAAATGAAGTGAGAACGTTTTTCGTAAGGAAATCGTTTATTAAAAATATAATCTCTAGTTCTCGAATTGACATCATATCGCAATTGTATAACCTGATCCGGCTTTTGCGTAATACATCCCATATATTTATTAGATTAAATTAAAACTCTGATATTTCTATTAGATCAGTATTTTAAAATTTAATTTTCAAAAGATTGATTTTAATACAATTTGGTATATAAAACGCTGTTGATTTTTCGTAGATTAATGTTAATATAGGGGAGACCCGGGCGAAACGGTACGCCCAGGTAAGACGAAACATCCAATTTTCTTGGATATTATAATAGATGGCACTAACACAATAGTGAGAATTAATAGAAAAGAACATTTTTTACCATATGCTAGTACGGTTTGGGCGGTCGCGCTGATCAGGTTGATAACATAGGTGAAATTCCTTTTGAGCGTCGATTCTTACGATTTCATCAACGTAAGTAGGGTAGAGGTACCGGTTTTGGCCACTGCTCCGTTTTTGGTCACATATCCATGTTCTTAAATGGAGTTTTAGGTGGCCAGAACCGGTGAAAAAAGAATCCTTAAGGTGGCCAGAACCGGTACATCTACCCTAAACGTGTTCATTTTGGCTTTCAGATGCGCGACTTACTTCTTAAACTATATATGTTATCTACCTTATTTATATTTAAAGAAGTCATCGTTATAATTCAGTTATTCATTGTATTACATAATTATTTTTAACAAATTTTAAAAAGTATTAGTACCGAGCAAGACGGCACGGGCCAAACGGCACGTTTTGCAAATACGAGCTGAAAGCTGATCGTGGCAGTTCGATTGCCAAGAGTTGGTAGTAAAGGCAACATCGCTAAACCATCATAAGAGGGATTGTTGTTATTATTATTGCTGCACGCCAATTAAAGACTCTGTACTTTATTTGTATGACTTCAGAAAAATTGAAAGGGGCGCGTGCTGTAGCCTCAGCGTTGGAGAGCATGAGGAATTAAGTTTTTGGTAAAGGGTACTTAATAAATGCGTATAAACAAGAATTTAGTTAAAATAATACGTTTCAAAATACGGTAGAGCAGGATTAATTAAATAAGATAAATAATAATAATAAAATTTAATAATTAAGTAACGGAAAAAGGGGCGGTTCGCGGTCGCGTTCGTTCACGGGGCTCGCTAGGTGTCTTGGTGACACCTAGTGTGGCTCAAGGGCTCAAGGCCCCTAGCGACACTTTAGGCGCGGATAGCGACGAAGATAGCGAAGTGGCGAGGAGGTGAGAGTCTGGCAAGACCAGCAGGTCCGCTGCCCGCGAAGTGTGGAGGGAATGTGCTCCGAAAAACCGGAGTTTGGCAGATCACCTCGGTCGACGCTGGGGGCGAGCGGCGGCGGTCGCTGATTGGTCACCGCAGGGCGGCGTAAAAAAGTGTGCAGATCGGCTGCAGCTATCGCGGACCGCTCGTCGACCGAGTTGTGACGCCGACCAATTCCCCAAAAATAAAATAAAAAAGAAAATCGAAGTCCGCTATGGCTGCTGATTTTTCGAGCCGACAAAAACTACCTTCGTTTTTCTTGTTATGCAGAATTTTATTAATCCTGCTTTGGCTTAATATAGTTTTATATTCTTTTTTGTTATTATTAATCCTTGAAGAATATGTATATATTATTTTCAAATATTTTCTTCTTTTTTTTATTGTTTATTGCAATGAACATATAATTATATTTTTAAAAATAAATTAATTTAAATATAAATTTCAGTATTGTACACATTGCCATGTAAAGATATTTATGTAGGTAAGTCTCGAACATTACTGATACCGCAAATAAAATAAAATCATTCTATAAAATTTTCTTTCAAGTCAATATTGTTATCACTAGAAATTGTCTCAGCACTTGAATCAGCAGACGTTGCTTAATGTATATAACTCTAGTAATAACTACTCTTTAATAGTAAAATAGTGAGAGAATCACTCATCAGTAGTTAAAAGTCGTCCACGTCCGAAATAGTGAATATAGTATTTATTATTTCGAAAGTGGACGGCTTTTAATTACTGGATACTGATAGCCAATTCCTTATCAACTCTATCCATCTTTCATTGGTCTGCTTTACCTAGCGTTTAGAAATACACAATCAAAGTGTAATAAATCACTAATAAAATAACATCATCAATATTATCATTATCATTGACATTATTAATATAGATTAGGAAACCTTCTGCGTTCGTCGAAATGTATAAATGACAATGTTTGATTCCTTGAAAATCCCATTTCTAATTAAAGGTAATAAAGCGTTATTAAACTCCAACTACAGTCTTTTATCTCCCGAACTGAAAGTGACTTTACTGTTACCGCACTGTATTGTGCGATTGATTCATTGTTCGATTCACTGTAACATAATGCGCTCGGGACTCCTCGAAGCGAGTCGTTCGCTTTAATCTTCCTTTTTTTAACTTGGCACTAGCTTCCCCGCAAAAAGAAATTATGACATCTCGCAGTAGACAGCAGCCGCACTCTCGATTAATTGAGCAAGCGCTTCTATAAGCCTGGCTTATAGATCAGCCCCTCGGCGAACCCAAAATAATTAGCCCGAAAATAGTCCAATTCAAGAGATTTCCTGCAGGAGAGCGAGCGAGGAAGAGAGAGGACCTAAACGAAGTTTTGCGGGATTATTACTTTTTCGGAGCAGGACTTGAAAGCCTCGGCGCCCTCCCGCCCCTCCCATTCATCTCGTATCATGATTGAAATCGTGACCTGAATTTCCATCTCTTCTTTCTCACTCGCTCGCTTGCTCTCGAGGGTCTCTCTCTCACTCTCTCTCTCTCCTTCGCTTCAAATTTCTTCCTTCTCTCGTGCGCGTTCGCGCGACGCTGTATCTTGCTCTTGGGAGAGAGAGCGAGAGAGAGAGAGTGAGTGAGTGAGTGAGAGAAGGCTATAGGATGCGATTGCGATCCTATTCTGTTTGTAATGACGGTAGTGGCTTTCAGTTCACCTACTCCTCCCGCGGTTTCCCTCACCTCGCACCTTCGCTCGCGCCCAGCTATTTTTAATTTGACGTACTTATGATGCGTTCACAACGTTATATATAAGTCACGGAAAATCGCCGGTTTTTGATTATCCTAGTTAATTTTAAACCTCTAAATTTCTTATATTTATTAATAAAATAATTTAAACTATATCGTATTTTACCCATAATTTTCATGTTCTGTTTACACTCACTGGGAGAGGCTACGAACTCCGGATTACGGATTCGGCTCGAACTTTGCGATATGTTTTTGGATGTAGAACTACAAAGGAATCTTCTTAAAAGGGTAACCATTTAATTCTAGGGTCTTAAATATAATTTCAAAAATAAAAAAATATAAATCATTTGCTTTTTGAAGAATTGAAAAATGTTGATTCCTTCCAAAATTATCAAGGTTTAAACTTGAGCATCGAAAGTGCATCAAAATATGCCGACAGTCGAACAGGGATTAAACAGTGCATTTTCGATGCTGCATTTGAATCTATTATAACTTTGGAAGGAACCAACATTTTTCAATTCTTAAAACAGCAAATGAGAGCTTATTTTCTCTAGTTTGATTCTTTATTTTTGAAATTATTTTTAAGACTCCCCAGAGTGAAATGATTACCGTTTTAAAAAGAGGCTTTTTTCAAGACTTTTTTCAAAATAAAGCTAAAAAGGTGCATATACTGCATAACTTCAGTTTTCTTTTAGCGTTAGGGTGTAATATTGCAGCTCTCTTTATATTTCTACATCCAAAAACATATCGCAAAGTTTGAGCCGAGTCCGTGATCCGGAGTTTGTAGCCTCTTCTAGTCAGAAAAACGATCCTCCGGTACGAAAATAAAATTCGTCAGGAAAAATCTTCCTACAATAAAAAGGACTTCCTCCCGCGCGGTAGAGTCGTGATTCCATTACAGGAACCGCGATCTCCTCTTATAGGAGGCGAATTCTCATGCAGGAGAAGAATTTTACGTTTTATTACAAGACTATTATGTGTCAATAATGGAGGAATGATATTTTGGGTCTTAAGTCCCCAAAACACTATTTTATAAATATCATGAAATTGAAGTGTAAGACAAGTTTTATTGATACCAGATGACACTAGGACTAGTATAAATATTTAAAATAACTTGTAGTCTATTTATTCCATTCAAGTATAACAATTTAATTTTTACATTTATTATTTATTTATTTATTTTTTAATAATTATTATGTATACGAGAGGAATTCCTCTTATCGCGATGCAACATTGTGCCAAGCAGATATTCCTCCTTCTATAGGAAGATATTCTCTTGGCCCTATTTTTAGATGAAAATGCTTCTCTGACAAGCAGCTATTCTCGTTGGTGCAGGAAAATAGTTGTCTGAGAGAGTAATATCTATTAAAATCGATGAACTTTGACATTACAATAATGATCATTAATTCACACTGAAAATAATTAATAGCTACGTGGGATATTTCTGAAATATAGTTTTTTTTAAAGCGGGAAAAAACTTGTTAAGAACTTCGTCAATTTATGAATCCATTATCGAGTTTAAAAGTAAAATCGATAAAGTTTTGATCAAGTTTATAAGTCCTGAGTGTTATATCATCAAAGTACAAGCCCTCATGTAGGCTATGCCACGAGTATAAGTATATGTCATTGAAAGAACTCATCAGATATTCTAATCCGCTTGTTAAACTTATTATATTTCAATGCGATTGATTCGAATGAATTGATCCCGGCCCCTATCCGCGCTCGTCAAATCATCGAAATCGACAATAGACCGGGCTCTTTCGCATCCCATTTATTCGCGAGGCGCGTCGACGCGCGCCTGTCGCGTCAAAGGCATCGGCAATGATTAACGTCAAGTAAATAACTCGGCACAGTTAATTACAGAACGGAGGGTCCATCTCGCTCTATAACCGGCCACGTGCGATATACGCACAGGTCGCTGCACGTGTGCACCTACGCACGACCGTTTCAGCGTCACGCAACGGAGTGTGGGTGAGAAAACGCGCCTTTTCAAAAGTAAAACGACGAGTGAAAGACTTGGCGTAATAGTCATCGTAGCGATAAGCACAAAAGTACGCGTTCGTGGCTGATGAGAGTGGGGTTGCTCCGCTCGTTGTGTCCGACGCGATGACGCGTTGGCTGATTGAGATTCGCCATTCGCGATGTATTGGAGTGATTTCGGAGTTTGCTTTTCATTCACTTCAAATTCATCTATATTTTGTTGGTTCTGTATAGATAGTTAAAAATGTATAAGCAATATATAGGTATACAAGCTATCTTGATTGTGAAAGTTAAATAACTTACACAAATAAGATAGGTTGTTTATAGAATGGGTAAAGACAATATTAGTAATCAATGGATTTTTTTGTTTTAATTCAGACCAAAAGACTAGAATAAGATTTATTCTTATATCTAAGAATTTTTTAGCTATGTTTATAGCTAGATATAGGATATTTATAAGAAACTTTTTCCACACCACCTGTCGCATACTTGTATAAGGGACAAAAGAAGAGAATAGGATTCAGTCGTTTAGAATCTGTGACCTTTTCCGTTTGGTGCTTTCTTGCGTAAGCAGTTGGGGCAGACAAAAGATAGGCGCGCGAGAGCCGTTTCATTCATACACTTCTCCTCCTTAATGTTCAATTTCTATTCAATTTATTCCGCGTCGGTAAAATGACTCATTCAAATGTTACTGTTGTTTTAGAAGTCACTCTGATTTCCAAATTGGGCCTCGAACCGCCATTCTTCAAGATAAAAACCTATTGGTATTACGAAATACTCATAGGATTGCTGTTTTTCTCGCAAAATGAAAAACTAACAATCTTGTTGGAAATTTCAACTTATGAATATAGTTATTACTTTGTATGACAGATTAATTTTCAAGTTATACGGGAATAACAATATAAACGTAAATAATTTTTTTAGAAAGTCTATATAAAATAATAAATAAAACATACTTTAAGTGAAAATTTGTCGAAGAATTTTCAAGTTTCTTTTTCTTTTTATCTGGTGTCGATTTACAATACAATATAAACTTCGTAATTTAATCAGGTTCTCTTATGAATAAAAAACTATATGCATTCAATACACACACACACACACACACACACACACACACACACACACACACACACACACACACACACACACACACACACACACACACACACACACACTTAAACTTCAATATCTACTATTTCGTATGAAGACTTGTCACTTTTCAGTAAAGACGAGAATCCGAACAGTGAATGGCTACAGGGTTCTCCACTCTACATAACCGTCAATAAACTCATTCTCTATCCACTAACCATCAGACACAACTAGCTAGCTTGTTTCTGCTCGTTTTTGTATTGTAATCTTACTCTTGTGCGTTTATTCATCATATTTATACTTCGTATAATCATTACATGTGACATTATTGATAAACACCAAAAAACGACAAAATAACGCAATCCTATACCAGTCGATAACACAATAGACCGCAGATTTGTAAAATCCGACCATCCGCGAAGCAAAAGTTTCGGTACAGCTGCTGCCGCCTTCTTTTTCGCTCGGGTGGTACGGCTGAAAGTGCTTTTTCGCGACCTCGAAAAACTCACGAATTTGCTCGCCTGGTTTGCACCGCAGTCTCCGATAATGCCCCCAGGCGGTCGCATGATTTCAAGAAATAGAACGAGAGAGCGAGAGAAAAAGTGTGTTAAAGAAGAGAGTAAAAAGAATATAGCGGTATACAGGGTGAAACGATCGCAAAAATCGTGTATGATTAATGGGCCTCTTTTATTTTTGGAGGAAACTAAGTTTGTGAAGTTCCTTTCATGAATTCATTTTGTAATGTCCAGTTTTCAGATGTTTTGTCTTTTGCCTAGGCGATAGTTCATTTCGTTCATTTTAAAAATATTTTCAATAAATTACTTAAAAATAGATGTATTCACTTTTGACAGTAGTGAAATGAAATTTTTGTTATCAAATAAATAAAATGGACTATCAACGTAGTTGATATCAATTATTTCGGTATTGAGAGTCCGATTTTTTTCGACAAGGAGAGTACACACATTCCGGGAATTCAGCGGGTCTTTGAGAGTTGATCTCTAGGAACCATCAAATCTCAAATATGCTTTATTTCGTTAAAACACTATTCTATGTTTTTTCTCTTGTCTATCACTTGCAAATATTTATGCTACGAAAACGAGCAAAAGAGATTATACAAGTAGACGGGAACAACTAAAATTTAAGCTTTGTTTCATTGAAAAATATCAATTTTTCAGAGAAGTATAAGTAATCAAAGATAGCGTAAAGAATGGTTAATAATACATTTCATAAATCTTTAAAAAAGAAGGGATAGTTTTATCCTTTTTCTAACACTATCTTTGATTGCTTACTTTGCTTGATTGCTTTCCTGGGAAATTAATATTTTTGAGCGAAACAAAGCTAAAATTTTAGCTGTTCTTGTTCATTTTTTTTCAAAAGAATATAACTTATGAAAATACCAATAGAATCATCCACAAAAATTCTGAGTATAGTATTGAAGTATATGAAGCGCCTGACAAGCGTGTTTTCCCAAAAAAAATTATGTGAATGTATTTAATTAAGTAAAAACCGTAATGTCGGTAAGTAGGAATCTACAATGAACCTACTTTTTCAACACGAATAACTAATGAAAGCGCTAATAGAATCACTCAAAAAAATTCCTGTATATAGGCTTTATGTATATGGAGCGCTTGAGATACTTTTTTCCGAATAGACGCTTGAATATTGATTTAAAAAATATTGAAATTCACTGTTTCACATGGCCTAGGGCACTGAGCTTCATTTTTAGATACCAAAATTGACTCTCAAAGCCCTGTTAAAATCCGGTTCCCAAAGGATGTGCATTCTCCATGCTTGTATAGCCCTGTAACAAAAAGTAAAAATTAGAATATTAATAGTATATTACGCACCATGGCAGGAAAAAACTTGGATGGTCCAGAGCTCGTGTAAATTGCCACCCGAGCCGAAGGTGAGGGTAGCAAACACGAACTGTGGGCTAGCCATTTTTACTCCCGTGGTGCGTATACTATTTTTCGCCATACCCGGGTCGAAAACACCACGTTCCCGTTTTGAAGCAGGGAGAGAATGTGGCACTTTCGGCCAGGGTATGGCGAAAAATTATTATATAGCATCAAATATATTTGAACATTAAATTTAATGTAATAACTTTGATTTGTTAGTCGTTTTTGAAGTGAGTTAATCGCGAGATTCATAAATATATTTATTTAATTACGTTGTGTGAAAAGCAGAAGTAAATTATGTTAACAACCTCGCTGCATATTATCTGGTATTTCACCGAATATATAACAATTATCCATTATCTTTTAAAAGCTTACATTGCGTTAATAACAGAGAGCAGTGCGAAATGTTAATAAACGCTTATCAATGGTATACTGATCTTGTAAATATGTACCTATAAATACAGGTAGGAGCTTCACATTAGCTGTATTATTCGGAAAACGTTCATTATAAAGCTTGCGAATTATCAATAACTTAATCATGTAATTTTAATATAACCGCAGATTATTCAGTTGTAATATAGTTTTAATGAATAATTACATTTTTATTTCTTGCAATAAAACAATGGTTTACTCAAAAACCTACTTGTACCAAGATTTTACCTGAAGAATTAAAAAAAATTATTCCAGCTTTTTCCGCGAAAATTTGAAATCTGGGAGCGCGAAAATAAGGAATTCAGTTGATAACAGATTTAAAATCGATCTTATAAATTTAACTAAATATGTGATTAAAAAAGTAAATGTTTAAAAATTTGATACTACTAGTTAAGAAATTGTAATATACCCGATGAGAAGGAAACATTATTACTGTTTCGAAACATTTCATTCCACGTTTTCTTATTTATCGAACTAATGAAATCCAAAGGTAAATCTCTATTTTTCCGAAAAGTCTTTAAAAATTGAAGAATCCCCAAACATATAAGATATATATATATATCCCTCACTTTATTCGTAATACAACGCAATCTACGTATATCCTCAATCCTTACAGACGACTGCGGGCCGTAATGTGCGTCTGCAGCTTGTGCGCCGGCGATATCGCCTCGAAACAGGCGCGCCTCGCGCAATCGATTATCACTGCCGCGGGCTTTATATATATATGTGCAATTCTCATCAAAGTGGCGACAAAACCCGAAATCACGATTTGAACATTTTTTTTTCGAGCACACCTGCGAAACCTGGTTTTTCCTATTGTTTGTAGTATATCAAATGAAGATCCGCAGTTGTCCATTAAGTTGCCTATTTTTTCTAGAACAACTTCTTACTTTTTAAGAAAATGGCATAAAAAGCCCTTCTTTTCAAACCTCAGCCATTTAGCCCAGAAACGATCTACTCAAAGTTTTCAAAAAGAAATTAAAACTAGAAGAAAAGAGCTTTGATTCCGTTTTTTCAAAATTAAAACACGTTGATTCCTTCAAAAGTTACAAGGGTTTCAAGTTGAACGTCGAAATGGCATAAAAATAGAAAAAATCGCAGGAATCCGCCGCGCTGACTTTTTTATGCTTTTTTATGCTTTTTCGACGTTCAACGTCAAACCCTTGTAACTTGTGAAGGAATCAACATTTTTTAATTTTGAAAAAAAGGAATTATAGCTCTTCTAGTTTTAATTTCTTTTTGAAAACTTTAAGTAGATCGTTTCTGGGCTAAATGGCTGAGGTTTGAAAAGAAGGGCTTTTTATGCCATTTTCTTAAAAAGTAAGTAGTTGTTCTAGAAAAAATAAGTAAATTGATGGATGATGCTCAACCACGATTTTCTCTTATATATACCACAAACAACGAGAAAAACCATGTCTGGTAGGTGTGCTCGAAAAAAAATTTTCAAATCGTGATTTCAGGTTTTGTCGCCACTTTGATGAGAATTGCACACACACACACACACACGCACGCACACACACACACACCCCCCCGCCCACCCACACACACACACACACACACACACACACACACACACACACACACATGCGTGCACAAACGTAAGATGCAGCCCGGGATGTTCTGTGGAGCCATTATTTGATTAGCTTTTGCGGAGTAGTGCAAGGATAATTGGAAGAGGACAAATTAATGGGTGGACATGTTTTCTGATGATTTTTATAAAGTGTTTCATGCAATGAATGAAACGAATACATTTTATTTAGTAAATTTAATGAAGTTTCTCAGAATTCACGCGAATTTAACGTTTACATTATCTGCACTGAGAGAAATTGTCCAGTAAATTACCACCTACGAAGTTTTCTAAGAAACCTTTGAATTTTTCTAAAGAACATATGAAATTTTTTAAGAAACCTACGAATTTTTCAAAAACATTCTTGTAAAAATGCCAATATGGGAAGTGTGAGAGAATTACTATCGAGGGGGGGGGGAGGGGGGGGGGGGGGGGGGGGGGGGGGGGGGGGGGGTTCAAAGTTTAGATGACTGACTTGAAAATTGAAGTCACCTATTGTCCAAAATATCGAATTTCA
>JAPYZP010010218.1:0-10999 GCA_030522985.1 Torymus sinensis
GGCCGCAACGCGACACGTGTGCGTGTATAGACACACAGATACACAGATGAACACCCACCGAAAGATGACACTGACACTGATACTCCAAGTACTGCTATTATTACATTTATTATATACTGTTATTATATGCACTTTCGGCTGTCGGTACAATGGACAGACGTTACAATCACTGGCAGCGTATGAGCGAGAGAGGAGAAAAAGTGCGGTCCTTTTCTTCTCCTCCTGCCGAGCAACAGGCGCGCACCTCCGTGTATATATATATATATATATATACACCTACTTACACAGAGAAACGCACACAATCGATTTTCTTCTGACCCTCGAGTCGTAGCAGGGGAGGTCGACGAACCTTTCTCTGCACCGCACACGCGTACACAAACACACGCGCACACACACACATACACTTGCTGCAGCAACACCTTCGGCTCTCCGAAATCTCTTTTTCTCCACGCACCTCGCCGCTATGCAGCGCGCTTATCTTATCGGCCTAGCAGACGATGGCTCGCGCCGATTTTCCCGGCACCGACGGCTCGCCGGCTTTGCTGCTCCGTTACTACTGTTGCTGCTACTGCTGCTGCTATTGAGGATTGAAGAAGATCGAGGGCCGGCGTACTTGAGTGCATTGTGGTTGGATTTCTGTTGCATCGCCGGCTTACTGAGCGAGAGAGAGAGAGAGGGAGCAAACAGGTTGGGTAATTAAGGATCGCGCGTGTGTGTGTTATATATGCGTGGTCGAAAAAGCGCAGAGAGCTGAGGAGAAGGCAAAAATAGCAGTTATGGGATGCTATGTTATTTTCTTCCCTGAGTGCCGTCGATACACGTATACGATGATAATACAATGTCGAGGTATTTAACTACTGGCTCTCGAAAAATCTCCTCTCCACTCGCGCCTCACTCGCCTCCTGTTTCTATTGCTTATCCGCTCTTATGCACCTCCGGCTCCGATCGATGTGCACGCAACGTCTCAACATCCACAGGCGCGGGTCGCGCAATGCTGCACACAGACACACACACTGTGTCAATGTCTCGCACCTCTTCGCCAGACTGCACTTCCACCGCTGCTACTACTACTTATACTTCCCCAATATATAACACATCAGCTATATATCGCCGGTCTGCACATATATCTATACACGCAGGCAGCGGCGCTGTAATAGCTTGCGCGCGCGCGACTATTGACAGCTGACACTTGCGGCCCACACGCACAGTGTACGCGACTATGTTTATGTATGTGTGTATGTATAAAGAAGGCGACCGAACGCGGGGACGCTCGAGCTCAGACTGACATCATGGCGCGACGGATGAATTTCCCCACTGTGTGTGCGAGCCGCTGCCGCCGCCGCCGCCACCTTTCTATCGCCGTCTCGCTCTCTCGCACGGTCTTCCGCTGGTAAGCGCCGCCTGGCGGTAGCCCGACGCTGCGAGGTACAGAGGTGCACGCGCGAATGTGTATATATGTATATATACATAATATATGTGCAGCGTGTGATGTGCAGCAGCGTGGATAGTAGGCGGAATGAGAGGTAGGGGGTGAGCGAGCGAAATTTTTTTTTATGACATTGAGAGAAAGAGATGATATGGCTGGTGTTGAGTACTTAGTAATATTATTACGGCGCTGGGTCGAGGTAATTGAGGAGGCGGTGGGCGTTTGAATTGGGTCGGTTTAATTCTGATGTATACAGATGTGAGATGTGAGTTCGCGAGCGTCGTGTGTCAAGTCATTGAGGAACTGACGGGTTCAGTGAAAATGTAGCGATTGGTTGTTGCGCTTTCGGAGGATATGGGTCGGTTGATAAATTCGGGGTATCGGGCAAATGTAGGGTGATATCGGGAATTGAGCGTGTTTGCCATCAGGATTTTTTTTCAAAGTGTTAACCCGCGTGAACAAAATTTTGTAGCCAATATATTGCCCATGGTATGGGCGAAGTATTGGCAATGTATGAGCCGTGGTCAACGTAATATGGACAATATGTGGCTCATATATATAGCTACGCATATTGTTTTATGGGAGTATGGGACCGATATGGGCGATATATGGGAAAAAGTATGGCCGATATTTGGCTCCGGCGTCATGGCGATATATGAGCTATGTATTGGCCATATATGTTGACCATGGCCCATATATTGCCACTACAAATTTTTTTTTTTAAATAAAAAACCAATTACCAATCCATTAGCACGTAGCTTCCTCCAAATTAATTTATCGTTCCTATATGTATATTATATATATTTAATTTAAAATGTGTTTATTTATTATATATTTTTTTTAATGGTTTAAGAACTATGTATCTTTATTATAAATAATTGTGTACATATCATAAAAATTGAAATTATACTTCTAATTTTGATTTTTTTAATGGTACATTATAATTTTCGTTATCCTCTTCTGGTATTTTCAATAAAATATCATTGATTGTTGATTTGATAAGTTCTTTATCTTCTATAATTTATAATTCTTTCAAAAAACTTTCTTCGTACATTTCATCCTATTTATCTATATCACTATCATATTTTATTTTTTCTCTAGTTATCATGCGACAAAGAAAATGACTTTGAAAAATGCAAAAATTTTAAATATGAAATATCTCAACAAAAAAAAAATCACAGGATCTTCATGAAAATTCACACATATATTATCTATAAGACACACAAAATTGTCTATAAATTTGGAACTCATTTATCGAGTCGTTCTTGATAAATTGCGGTTTGAAAAAAATATTGAAACAATTTTAACCTCAAATATCTCGGAAATTTATGGACCAATCCTTTTGCCCAAAGAAACAGACTGAGAGGTAGTTAAAATGGACCCCTACAAGAAATTTCAAAGCAATTAATTTAGTTTTACTCCCTTAAACGTTGGACATAGGAAACTCATTTTATTAATTCTTTAATTTTATACTCAAAAGTGAACCAACAGAATTTATTCAAATTTTTACAGATTATGGCTGTTAACATTTTACATTATCAGGATTTTTTTTTTAAAAATTGACTATTTGGTTTGGGAGTAATGACCTTTAAAAAAAAAACACGTTTTTTAATAACAAAAAACCATAGTAGTTAAAGCAATTTTTTTTTCTCTTTTGAAAATATAGGTAGTTTTATTTATTTATTTAGTAAAATATACGGGCAAAAAACCCTTAACAGAAATTGTTAGAAAATTACAGTAGTACAGGTCGGTGTTCACAAGTTAAAAAATGGTTGTTAAAGATCTTAGTCTAGCCTTAAAAATTTAAATAGAAACCTCATTTCTAATAGCAGAAGGAAGGAGGTTCCAGGACCTTTTCATTCGATTAATAGACGAGTAGAAACCTAAATTGGTGTGGTGAGTGTTCTCATTTAATACCCTAAAATCACGCAGGTCATAAGTGATCTGTCTCTCATTAAATGAGTCAGTAAGCGGTTTACAAATTATATAATTATGTACAGTCTTACTGATAAGAATTTTTCAATCGGTCTTACAGTCTTATAAATTAACTTATCAGTGAACAGTAAATTGCAGTCGACATAAGTAATATTTTTAATTATGTACAGTCTTAAATGTAAAGAGGAAGTAATGATAGTGATGTAGAAATGCAATGGTAAGGATATCCTCGTTCGACTGACTGGCATTGGTCCGATTCGAATATTTAAATCCAATCATTAAAAAAATTCAAAAATAAATTTTTCGAAAATCAAAAGTTCATCATAAACCACAAACGAGCACCGGGACCAACGTTAGATTTGTTTCCCTCTTTCAACAAATTTACCGTTTGTGGGAAAAATGACAATATTTCCCTCTTTTGCGACGAATAAGTAAATTCCATATAAAAAGCCAAATTTCAATAAATAATACACTTAAATATTAAATATAACATTTATTAAAATATTTCTTTATTCAATACATTAATATTACAGTATTAAAATTAAAAAACACAAATTTATAATTCAATGGTGCACGGAAAAGAAAGAGTGATCGCAAAAAGCCAACTGTTGCCAACTGCTGGGCCACCGTCCGCGCCGATGCCCCGCCAGCCGCCGCCCATGTTTACTAACACTTACCATCTTTCCGAGGGTCACACTTTCCAAATAAAAAAGTGGCCACAGTTGAAATGGAAATAAAGTACTATATGTAACTCGGGAGAAGAGTCGATGGTTCCCTCGGGTGATCACTGCTCGAACGAGCGAAGCGAAGCCCACGGGAATTGAGAGCGACTTTAAAAAAAAAAACAAAAAAAAAACGAGATCCACCCGGTCAAAATCGACCGTGTAGATCCGGAGATAAAGCATTAACACACATAAACCACCACACACATACCCACACACACACCCACACACACATCCACACACACACACACACCCACATTCATACAGACATTTTCTAAAATTATGTGATACAAACTTCTAATAACTTTAATCCTGTTCCTAGAGCGATTTAACAAAACTTAAATTTTTACTATTACAAAGCTTCCTCGACGAGGAAGCTAAACATCAATAATCATAGTATCATTTAAAAAATCCACGATAGTCGTAAATTGTACTGAAAATAATTTTTTTTTTTTTTATTTCTCAAATATGAATTGAGAACTGTAGTTACAAAAAGTATGAAAAAGTAACGCAGTCTCGACGGCCAATTTCTCGTTTAGCTTTGTAAAAAGAGTCAAGTGCGGCTCTGTTTTTGCCCAGTGTTCTGTTTGGTTATTGATTTTTTTCTGTAACTATTGTAATTCCCCTCTATTGCAGGGAATTCGGATGTTTTTTCGTAAAGAAATAAAACATTTTGAAAACGTGAATTGGTATATTTTCCTCATGCCGTCGTAATTTTACTTCACGCGAAATTCTCTATAAATTTTTGGATACATAATATTAATTGGAAACAGCAAAACAAAAAAATACAAATACTCATAAGTGTAATAAAAACCTTTCTAGAATGCATTTTTCTACTTTAGCCGCGGGTAAACTCATGAACTAAAAAAAATCGAAGAAGAAAATTAGAAAAAATACTGAAAGTATGTTGTGGGACTACACCTGCTAGCAATGTTCTACTACGCTGAAACTGGAACGCGAAACCTTCTCCTCGTTTATAACCGTGGAGCTGTATTAAGTTTAGATTTTCATCAGTCAAACGACAAAATTTAACTCTATAGTACGAAATAAAACTGAAAATCCTCTACTGTATAAAAGATAAGTATCGTATTATCATTAGCGTCTATTCTTACAATAAAATTTCACTTCAAATAATATTAAAGTTAAAAAATTTTCAATTATCATCGTTAATGTCATGTTTTTATTAAGTATTATCTTGAAACAATTCTTTCGCTGTTATTGTTATTTTACGCGCTAATAAACAAAGTATTTTATCACTTATACGTCGTTACATAGATTAATGGAACTTCAACTTCAAACCTTGTGAAAAATAACTCACGATAGATACAAGTTTATCTTTACAAGCTTTCCTATCCAGTACAACAGCACTCAAACAATTAAATAATTCCTAATAAATATTCATTTCGCGTATATCGTCAATTACGCAGAGCCTGAATGCATTCCCTGAACCCCCCTCCCCTCTCCACCTCACTCTACACAGAAGAAAAGAATAATCACCCTTCCTTCGTTACACCGCGAAATTTCACAACATTCGGGGAACACCAGTGCCAAAACTTCACGGCGCACACACGCGATATTCCATCCGCCGTCGAAACGTGCGAACAAAAGATAAAAAAAAAGACAAAAAAAAAGTGAAACGAACGAAAGACACGGACTTTGGTGACACGGACGCGCATAAAAGGCATATTTGCGCATTTGGCGCACTTCACATACACACACGCACACGCACACACAGACCCTAAACCGTCCACCTCCTCCTGCTCGTTATCGCATCCTATCTTTCTCTCTCTCTTCTCTTCGTCGAAAACTTTCACCCACACCCCCACCCCCGTCGTTTTCTGTCGCCGGTCTTTTGCATCGCAAGAGGGAAATGACGGCGCTTTTCCTGGCGAGCGGCCATTGTGCGCCCGGCGATATAAAAGCGTATAGTATATATATATGTATATATAGCAGCACGCGCGTTGGTCCTCTTTCTCTCTTTTTCGCAGCTTCCTTCCTATACACAGCGAGAGCGAGCGAGCGCCACTTCGTTGGCTTTATCAATGCGGAAGCTTTCACCCCCTACCCCCCTACCCTCGCCGACAGTAGTGTCGAGGGTGTGTGCGCGTGCGCATGTGTGATGTGGGCGAAAAAGTAGCACGCGAATATAAGAGAGGACGAGAGAGAGAGAGAGAAAGAGAGAGAGCAGATTTTATGGATCGCCGGTTGGAAACTAAACGAGAGTTCAAGTGGCGTTGGTTGTGATGGTAAGTGGTGGTGGCGGTTATCGAGGCTCGGTAGGGTAGGGCACCGTCGTTGAGTTCAAAGAGGAGACGAAATGTCTTTGGGTACACGAGCGGCTGAAAGTAGAAGGAGAGCACACGAGGTTCGCACCGCTAGAGGGCGACGCTGGTGATGAATGGAGAGCGGTGTTTCGCGCTCAGTTGGTAAAGCGCTTGCTTTCGAATCCGCCCGTCGGTCAGAAAGCTGTCTCTCCCGAATTTTGTCGGCGGCGAAGATCCGAAATTATTGTCTCGGATTGTGCGTGAAGTTCTCGATAGAAATTGTGATAAAATACTGAGTAAAATAAAAATGATATTGAGTAGAAAAAAAAGAGAAATTATATAAACGTTGTGCCATGATAGCTGACATGACATAAGTCTACAGTTCAGCTTGCACTCGATTAATTTAAATTTACAGCGACTAAAATTGTTCGTTTAATCATGTACTTTAAGCCTATAATCGTCTATGCTGGTCCTTTCAATAGTCGAAATGAGCACTGATTTCGCGGCCACGAACGATAGGGCTGGCCCTATGCGCGCGCGCGCGCGCGTAATCAGTGTTCCTTTCGACTATTGAAAGGACCAGCATAGACGATTATAGGCTTAAAGTACATGATTAAACGAACAATTTTAGTGGCTGTAAATTTAAATTGATCGAGTGCAAGCTGAACTGTAGACCTTCAAAGTTTTGAAAAAATCGTGTTTTTCTATCTTTGACAATTTTTTTGAACCTTTGGAGTGCATTTTAGCACAAAACATGTAAAAGACTTTCTTCTTTAAAATGACTCAAAGAATGCGATATTATTTTTTTCTTTTTTTAGCAAAAAACGCATTTTTACATATTGTTTGAAAAAATTGTTAATAACAATTAAAGGCGCCAATTTTAGACTTTCTAACCAAGAAATTCGGATTCAGCGGGTCAAAATACATAAGAAAAACTTAAGTAAACTCGAAGATCTAAATCGGCCACCACCCTTAGTTTGGGCCGCTGGACTATAAAGATGACAGCCTGTTTGAGATCCAAATGGTAGTGTTGAATAACGGCGTAGCTTGGGGAACGACAATAATCGCGGTCGTAATACGTACTTACGCATGGGTACAGCATAAGTAGTATAAAGCAGCGCGTGAACCATAAACATATATATGTACCCGTGCGCCGCATCGTTACACTGTATTTTAGTTAAACTCGCGCGAAGGTCAATAAAAGTAGCAATTACGACGACAAGAGCGCTTCACACTTTCATTACCATCCAACATTCGCTCGTTATACATCGCGCGATGAAAATATAGCTTGTATACAATCAGTGGCTATGCTTCAGCAGTCAATATTTTTCCTCGCGGCACGAATTCTTTTCCAACATTTTTCGATTCGCTATATATGAAAAATATTTCGAGAAATGAAACTCAATCGAATCGAAAGCCAAACACCACTGGAGAAAAAAGAACAATGCCCCAATAAAAATTCCTATAATGTTTATAATTGCCTTGCTTTTGTCTAAACCTTGTTATATAGCGGACCGCAACGTAAAACTTTGCATGGGGCATCGCGCCCTTTCTTTATACGCGTGAGATTTGATTTACGTTTTCAAAATCAAAACCGCGCATGAAGCCTTTGTAAAAATACTTTGAAAAAGAAGGACCAACAAGAAAATATTGCACCTGCACACAACGAGGGCACGAACCCCAGCCGCCTCGGTGGTAAACCGTCGATCACCGCCCGCTACTCCAAAATCGCGTCTCAAACGCGGGCCGCACGCGCACACATACACATGATGCCGACGAAACCACTGCAGAGACACTCTCTCTCGCTCCCGTGCTTAATTGTGACCGAAAAATCCGCCCCAATAACATTGACTGATGAAGTGTCTGGACGACCGAGCGCATAAGCCAACCGGCCACTTGTGCCCCGCGAATTAATTCAAGCCGCCGCGCGCAAGGGCGCGATGTTTCGTTTAATATATCCCCTCTCGCCCACGCACGTATAGAATCCAAACGCGCTCCAAAAAAGAACTTTGCCGCGCGGGTCATAAATCAACTTTAGCGTTCGCCGGCCACCAATCGGGCACACGCAGTTCACTTTTGACAAACGCTCGCGCCGGTGATAAACTAACGCGACGTTATGTTGCTGTTGGTGTTGTTGTCTTTTTTTTTGCGTAGTACGCGCATGATGTATTTTTATTGTCCGGAGGTGAATGGCGGAGGGGGGTGGGGGTTGGTCGGATAGTTTACTCGCCATCGATGATTCGCTACGGGAAATTGCTTCTGAGAGATCGTATAACAGAGCGAGAGGAGAAGGAAATATTAACAATTAAGTATAAGCAGCTGCGGCAGGGCGGCGGGGGGGGGGGGGGGGGGGGCCTCCCTAGCCAAATTTAGCTCGAGTGATTATATATACATTTATATTATGACTTCATTTTCACGCGGCGTAATTGCTCCTGGCCCCAGAAATGATTATTGTCGAGATATTGTATAAAGTGCCCTCTCCTAGTCGCCTCTTTTAATTATAAATAATTAAAATAATATATTAATATTTGAGATCTAACAGTTTTTGCAATGGTCAAGATGTTGTTACATTTTTTTTTAAGTAATTTGTAGCTGCTATTAGCCGAGCCTGCGAAGCACATACATGAGACTGGGTTTAAAATCTTCAATTTTAACCTATAGAAAACAAGTCCTGTAATCCATATTAGTGTGCCACGCAGGTTGAACCCTGGCGATGTACAATACTGGCGATGTAAACAATATTCGGTAACCGATTTGTAACCGGTTTTCCAGTATGGAAAACTTAACGTAGGAAGCAACTACTTTAATTATTGTTTCAAGACTAATGAATATTTATGTCACATACACGTTAACCACGATATGCGAATTTATGAGAGCACATATTCTTTGATTTACGATATCTCGGTAATAGATAAAGATATTTAAACGATTAAAATTGGAAATAAAAGGGGTGAATGGTATACTTTACGGTGGCATAATTGGTGTTTACTGCCGAAAACAACCCATAAAAACAGCAGCCTTTTTTACACTTTTCGGTTAGGATACTCAAAATATGTGATAGGTCAATTCTGCGGCCAAATTGAGACTCAAGATCGAAAAATACATCAGAAATTAAAATTTTTAATTAGAGGTAAAATACGATTTAAAGATGTTGAAAAAATATGCCCGGTAGAAAGACCAAATTTCAACACCTTAGGGGCTGCGGAAAACTGAATTATCTCGAATTTTTCACATTTTATGACTTTCAATGTTGAAAAACGCGTTGTGCCTATACACTCATACTTAATGGATTCTTGCCGAATGTGCCTGCTTAGTTTCGAAATGCTGTAACCTCATTGGACAATTCGAGTATAACCATTAACCTTAAATTTGAATCGGCCATCAGGATTCCAGGATTTTGAACTGACGAGGCACGTTCGGCAAGAATTCCTCAAGGATGGGTGTACATATTGCGTAGACAAGCCGAACGAAAGAATTTGATGAAAAAGTAACGTGAGATCATATATTTTAACAGAGAAATTCGCGCGAAAAAATTTAATATATTTTTACAATTTTAATGATAACAGTTCCTGTGGGCAGTTGGGAAAATGAAAGGACGTTGTCCGGGATGCCGAAGAGACACATGTATATATATGCAAAAGCTATATGCATGTTTCAAGCACTCATACTGTAAAACCCTACGGAATATTTCAGAGAGAGAGAACAAGAGAGAGAGAAAGAGAGAGAGAGAGCGAGAGAGAGAGAGAAAGAGAGAGAGAAAGAGAGAGAAAGAGAGAGAGCGAGAGAGAGAAAGAGAGAGAGCGAGAGAGAGAAAGAGAGAGAGAAAGAGAGAGAGCGAGAGAGAGAAAGAGAGAGCGAGAGAGAGAAAGAGAGAGAGCGAGAGAGAGAAAGAGAGAGAGAGCGAGAGAGAGAAAGAGAGAGAGTGAGAGAGAGAGAGAGAGAGAGAGAGAGAGAGAGAGAGAGAGAGAGAGAGAGAGAGAGAGAGAGAGAGAGAGAGAGAAGTAGCAGGGCTGAGTTGCTTAGCAAATATGTACGAAATAAGGAAGTAAATTATGAGGGGATCGACCTTAAAATATCAACATAGACGACTTATGAAAAGTAGCTTGGAATTGTACGAGTAGGCAAAAATGAAAAGGGTTTCCTCGTCCTATGTATAAGTAGAATTTCCAAGTCTACTTTTGTAAATTCATAAACTGCACGTTCAAAACTATATCAACCCGCTTAATATCATTCGATCGAGCCGACAATTTGCAGGCCTTTCAGAAACAGGGCCTACTTCCGACCAATAACCAAACCCAGTGCCAAACAAAGATTATTTACATATTTTTTTATTCCATTATTCCATATTTTTCTTTATTTTTTTTAACCGACTTAATATCATCCGATCGGGCTCAGAAAAATTTCGAAAAATTTCACCGATACCAAGGTTTTTCTTTGAGAAAGCAAAACCACTAGACGATATATATACACACGACGCTTATTCCATCACGCCTACAATCACTTCCACGCGTAAATTTATTCTCCACTCTCTTTCTCAATACACTCGTGTATACATATATCGACGCCCCGTACGAAGAAAAGCACAACTCAGACCGATACGAAAAGTAGCACCGCTCAAGGCTTCTTACGAAAAGAAGCACGACTCGCTGAGC
>JAPYZP010010224.1:0-11265 GCA_030522985.1 Torymus sinensis
TGCAATTTACACGTGCTCTGGACTGGCCAACTCTTTACCTCCCTTGTTGTGTAATATACCATTATTTCAACTAATAGTTTATTCATTGTTGAGCCAGAATAAAAAATGTTATTCCTTGTTTAGCGGGACAGAGAAGATCTTATCCCCTGTTTATTACTAGTGGAATATAGTATATTACGCAACTAGGGAGGTAAAAAGTGGCCCTCTTTATACCCGTGTTGCGAACTTATACGATTTTGTTGCCTAGCGAGGCCGAAAGTACAACCTTCGCGATTGGGCGCCGGAAGCGAAAGTGGTAATTTCGGCGCTCTGGTCAAAACAAAATGTTATTCTATGTTATCAGAGAAATGATCGACTTTACACCCGTGTCACACATAGTACTTTATTCCCATCTCCATTGTGGCCACTTTATAGATCTCAAAAGTTATTTTGTATTTATGTGTTAATTTTGTTAGTTTTAACCAAATTCACTATAAACATAAAAATTTAGACGATGTTACTGTATTCTTAATAGGGTAAGACCCCCTATTTCTGTGCCTAAACCTATTTGTGTGCTCTCCATTGAAATACATGTAAAGCACACACATAGGAGGTCTTACTCTATGCGGGAGTAATAGTATATTACGCACCATGGGAGGAAAAAACTTGGACAGTCCATATCTCGTGTAATTTTACTCCCGTGGAGCGTATACTATTTTTCCTCACACCGAAGCCGAAAATGACACATTCCCGTTTTTGCGTCGGGCGGGAATGTAGTACGTTCGGCCCCGTGTGAGGAATAGTATATTACACAACAAGGGAGGTAAAAAGTTGGCCAGTCCAGAGCACGTGTAAATTGCCACCCGAGCTGAATGGCAAACATGTGCTCTGGGGTGGCCCTCTTTATCCCCATGTTGAGTATACGATTTTTCACCATACCCGGGCCGAAAATACCACATTCGCCTTTCGGAGCCGGGAGCGAAAGTGGCCAGGGTATAGTGAAAAAGTAATTTATGTCTCGTATTTACTTTATGTCCTGTATATGCGGAAATATAGTAAAAGAGGGAATGAAGCGCTACTTTTGTCACGTTTATAAAGTGTCCATTATAGTGGAGATGGAAATAATAAATTTTATCATAAATTTTATAAAACCCAAGCAGTATAAACCCACCCACGGAAATAATAAGTAACTTAACTCGCATGTTGTTTATATATATATATATATATATATATATATATGTCTTATAACTCACGAAATTAATAACTAAATTAAGTAGAACACACTGTCTGAATAAAGTATTACCTAAACAATGACCGAACATGCATAAAGTACATCGTGTTCACTTACGATTCCCACCATAGTGTGTGTATGTATGGATATATATATGGTACTATAGTGTATGTGTGTGTATACGCATCTGTGTGTGTGTGTGGGTCTGCACAAAATAAACAACACAAAAAGCATCGCAGTAATAAACACATTATATTGCTGCAAACGTAAGAAAACAAAAACGATAACATAAAATGATAATTTTACTTTTGACGACGATCGTTTCAATTACCGGCTTATTTTAGTACATCAAAAAATGTACTGAGATGTTGGAAAGTAATTAGTAAATTGATCATGGAAGACAGCACGAAGAACAACGATCGAAGCGTGACAGTAAATGACCATGAAATTAGATAGATTCTCCCACGGATCCTCTCACAGTTATTGCCAGTAGTTCGTTATTTGGTGAAGACGAATAGAGTGATCGCCAATCTGCAATGTTTTCATAATTTTATGTTTTCCATATTTTAAATCTGATACTTTTGATAATACCCCGAACCCGAACGCTTCGATTAAAAATTATTAGAACTAAAACAATGCTCAATATGTAATTTTGTGATATTAAAACAATGAGATCCAGCGCCGTTCAGATCGGTTATGCAACAATAACGTTACCGCGAACCTACCCTCAAATGTCATAAGGAATAAAATGAGACTTTGGTCGATACGATTGCATGTAAAATAAAAATTTACAAAGAAGCGACGTGTTAGTGAAATTTCAAAATAATTAATTGTTGATATTAGCGCCAATATTACGTAATTATGCATGAAAAAAATATTTTCTACTTTTTAAGACACCCATTATTCGAATAAACTTGATCTGGTTGTATCAAATATAAAAGACAAAACCAAAAAAATTCATTACGAATAGCTATATATATATGTGTGATGAACTACCTTAAATTTCAATTTATATTATTTGTCTTGCAACCATCATCTTCAATATTCCATTGATTCTTTGGTAAATTTTGTATCTATTTTTGCGGTTCAAATGAGAAAAGTCTTTATAGTCGTTCTAATGTTTTTGTTTCAGAATTGAAATATCAACTCATATCAAAGTGTCACTTTTACACGCAAATTTATTTGTACTAATAATACGTTCGTCGTAGTGTACAGATTCTATATGTGCATAAAAGTTCGACAGCAAATCAAATAGAGAAAAACTTCGAATGTGATTTTATCCTTTATGATTATATTTTTGAATATCCTCTCTTGAAAGAATGATGACGGGGATCTGAAGCCAAAATAAAACCTTCCCTGTTGGTTAAGTCCGTTTAAAAGTAGTCTTTGATTGGTCGTAGCAGACGTAAACATTTTACTTAAGGTTGTTATAGATACCCAATCGCTGTCAATTTAAAGAATTTTTTACTATATAACTGTTACGCATCGCATGGCATAAGTGACAAAATACATTAAAACACGAGGTCTTGAAATAACGGAAAAAATATTTTAGCAAAATTTAATTACTTATATTATTATTTTAAAATTAATTACCGGCATCTAAAAGAAAATTAAGCAACGGAAGTTAATCTTCTTTACGGTTTATCCATTTTTTATTTTGAAACGGTCATTTTGTTTCTTATTCAATTTCAGGAGGAGGTACCAATATAAAAATAGGAAAATTTTCAAAACCTGCAAAGTCATATACAATTGTTTTTAGATTTGTCACTGAATTTTATAAACAATTGCATATAACTTTACAGGTTTTGAAAATTTCCCAATTTTGATATCAGTACCTCCCTCTGAAATTGAACAAGGAAGAAAATGAGACCTTCCAAATTAAAATTGTATAAAACGTAAAAAAGATTCACTTTCATTGTTGAATTTTGTTTTAGGTACCGGTAATTAATGTTAAAAATAATTAAATTTTTCTAAAAAAAAATTTTTTCGTTATTTCTATAAGACCACTTGCTTGAATATATATTGTCACTTATATCATGCGATGCGTAAAAGTTATAGTAAAAAATTCTTTAAATTTACACCGATTGGGTAGCCATAAAAACCTTAAGGTAGTTCTCTAACGCGTCATAGTTTGTGCGCTGAGGGAGAGCACAAACTATACCATACGCATGACATACAGGTCATTCTGTCTCTCTCGCTCTCATATGATTATTCATATCTTTTGAAAAAGCTCGGCTTGACACATATTTGATAAACTTAAAAGAAAGAGCTGAATTTCATCTTTCTTAAGCTATGTTTTTCTTTTTAAAACCCCATTTTGTTATCAAGTAATACTATTACTTCCTATTTTAAAGAACAAGCTAGAATTTTGTTACTTTCGAAACCCACTTTTTGATATATTAGAGAACTAGCTTAAGGTGTCATCTGATTGATTGGGAATCAAATGGTCTGTATTTCATATTTTTCGTCTTAGCATGTTTTTAAAAAATGATGACAGAAAATTGAAACGGAAGTAAAATGTTTGAAATTGACTAATTCGTATGTTCTCGAATGCCAGCAATGAGTTTATGTTCTACGACTTAAAAAGACGTACCTATGATAAAATGTCTAACTTAAAAATTTGCGTATACTCTCAAAATTGTAACCTCAAAAATTTCTCTTAATTATGTTACGTGTGGATACACGTACGAATATAGAAGAACGAAAGAAGCAAGACGTCCAATTACAATATGACGCCGATTAGCAGAAAGTCAAGTGGTGGCGGCCGTGGCTAGGATGATAGCGTTTCTGACTCGCGAGTCGGCGGCTCTGGTTCGATCCTCCGTCACTTTTTATTATTAAAAAGTTGCGATAGCTCACTCGTAACAATTATAATATAATTGAAATTATGGAAGTAAGTAATTGCAAAAGTTGCGTAATTCAAAATATAAGTATATTAATTAAAATATAAGTAGTTGAAACTTATCATTTAGCAAATTTAAAATTTAAAATTAGAATTATGTAGCAAATAAAAATGATGCGTGCGTGATCTTGCTAGTATACTTCAACGGCAAAATGTGTTGAGCATACAGCGATACCAAGATTACGATACGGGATTATGCTACTGTGAGAAAAATACATACTGTAGGTGCAAGAATATCGTTAAATGTTGTGAATTATTTGTCAGTTAATATATATCTTACCATAAAAGAATTCGATGTTTTATGAACATCAAAGTGAAATAATACGATAAAATTAAAGATTTATATAAAAGTTATTTTCTCTTATTGCTATATTCAACTCGAATAAAATGTGTTAATCCATATTAATAATAACTGGAATGATGTAAATTATTATATATAAAACGACATTCAGAAATCCATATTTGAAAATACTCAGGTTTTAATATTACTATTGTTTCTGTCAGTATTAATTTTGTTTGAATATATAAAATGTGATAAAATTTAACTTATAGCTTTCTATCGCGTGTAAAGGAATGGAAGTCGTAAAACATAGTATAAACCAGAGGAATTTAATGGCCGGCATAAATATTCGCGCAACAGTCGATCCGTATTATGTTTCCGCGATTACGTCCGAAAAATCATTATCCGGATCTGAGAAATCATGATCGCGGAGCTTCGACCGATTGAGTCACGCGGAGACTATATAGCTGAGCGAACGCGGCTGCAGGAAAGTGAAGCGACGCTGGAAGTATCCACGATCCTAAGGTCGATCACCTGCCGCGTTCACTCTGAAGGTCGATCGTATTTTATATTTCATTCCCCCGTACTCTTCTCGTCTCCTCTGTTTCTTTCATCCTCCTCGCCAAGTACTCTAAGCTAATTGCAGTGGAGTTTTATGTACGCGGCGAGTTGCATGACCGCGAAGGATCTTGACCCAGTGACGTATGAGAAAATTCACGCGCGCGTCCCCGGCGCAAGAGACGTACAGAGATCGAGACGAAGAGTGGCGCGTCCTCGCCATTCCGGATACCAATCGACTTGACTCTTTCCCCTCTTTCCCCTCGATTTTATCCTGCACACATATACACATACGTAGTGCTATACACGCCGCGTATAAGAGGCAATTGCACGGATGCCAATCGTACCGAACATTCAGCTGTCTCATTATTCCTCGATAACTTTGCTGGACCCAACGTCGCCGTATAGTCGGAACAAATTGCTTGCTGGTAAATGACAGTTTAATCGCGGTTCACCTTCAACGGGGAGTATGTTTCATAATATATAGAGTTCACGTAAGTGGAAGTCCGCAGGCTATGGGATACCTTTATCGAACGAGTCTCTTCGAAATGAATACGTGTAAATCACCTGTTCTAGAGTATTTCAAGGGATCGCTTTCGTCGTCATTTCAATAATCGGTGGTAAAGATCCTCTACCTAAATATATGCGTGTGTGTAAAAACAACTTGGATAGGACATTTTATACGATAGTAACGAACAATAGTTGTATTAAAACAATATATAGGCTTTTAAAATATGCTAAACTTTATAAACTGACAAATGTACTCAATTTAATTGGTGCTTAAAATTTACTGTAAAAAGTTAATTTAAAAAGTAAACAAGTTAATAGCTTTATTGTTCAAACCAAAAAAAAACCTCTATTGTAATCAAGTGCACTTGCGGTGACTATCGAATCGTAAAAACGTTTGTTTTTTTGCACGCAAGAATTATTGCAGGTGAAGCAAAATCATGACCGATCGGTAGGGTCAATCAAGCAAGGCAGCGAAATGCAAACTTCCTTTAATGCAATTCATTCTCCAACGTCATCTCACGCTTCAACACTCAGCAGTCAATCACTTGCGACGTGCAACGCTGCAATTCGATATTGAGTATTTCACTCTGCATTGACCTTGAGAGCTAATAGTTACTTTTAGCAGCTGCTTACATTTACATTTACAATAAAATGCGTCCTTCAATAGTTCTTATTTTATGTACAATTATATATGAAATTTTAAGATTGGAAATACAAAAAGTTACGCTCTCAAGATTGTACTGGCTATACAATTAGTTCATACCAATAGTTAAAATACCAATAATTAGTTATAAGCTTGTATTTTTTATTTTTTATTTGATAACTATATATATATATATTCGTACATCAAGTAAACAGTTAGAGTTTTAAAAAAAATAATTCGAGTACAAAATTTTTAAGCATTTAAACTTTAAAAAATCGTATGACAAAGGAAAGTCTCCAGAATATTCTGTATAAATTTATATTGTAAATCTCGCGATTTCCTTGAGTTTATATAGTCTAATAAGTGATCATGAAAGTATTAAAACTTCATGAATAATAACTTTGTATTTCGTAAAACTCTGTTGCAAACTTCAAAGGACAAATTTTTAGCAAAAACCAATTATTTATTCATTTTACAATAATGTTTTAATAAAAAGAGCAAACGTTTTGCTTAGCACGTGTTTAAATTTTTACATTAGCCGCTAAATAAAATTTTCCAAAGTAAAAACTAGAATATTTTGGCCTTATCATTCCACCTAGCAATTATTTTACATAATCCTTCAAATAATTTTTCATCTACCAGGAAACAGATCTGTATAATGTAAATTGCAAGAATTAGCAAGTAATAAATAAAAAGCCTGTTAGTTGCGCAGACTTTTCTTGAAAGTTCTCCATCTAATTAACAAAAAATATTATGGTGAAACGAGAACTATTTTTGTAGAGTTCAAAAGTATTTTAAACTGCATATAAAAATATTTTTTGTAATAACCTGCAGAATTCCAGATAGATTTTATATCGTACAAAGCATCTTCTGCTTCATAACTTGCATCCCTGTACCAATTTTTCAAAAGTTGGACTGCCACTGGTAAAGTCAATGCTAAAAATATTTTTAATGAAAAATTGTTATGATTTAGAAATCTTATTAAAATATATGATACTTCATATATAAAGAGTGCTTTTAGACTACATGAAACGGATTTTGTTTAGTCAATATTTTGAAAGCATGAAGAGGGAATCAGTGGTTCAATAAAAACACTATCTTGTTTTCTTTTAACTTTGCAAATATTCGTAATTAGAATATTACCAAAACAGTACTTTTCGATACTATAGTGCGATAAAAATGATCCTTGCATGAGTGTGAATTTCTCGCTGAAGCGAAGCGAGAGTGACAATCACACTCGTCAGAAAATCATTTTTATCACCTGTATCGAACATTATTTTTTGACACAACGTGCGTAAACTGCTATTTCTCGCATATCAAAAAGTAAATAAAAATATACATATGCATCATAACTCATATTTAAAGCTTAAAATACTTTAACTTTATATACTTTTTGACTTACTTAACTTTAAATATATATAACTTATAAACAATAAGTCAACACTTTAATACTGAAATGAGAGTAAGTTAATGTCTTATTCTCTAGTTTCGTTTACTTTTTTTGTAGATTTACTAAAGCAAATATTCTGAAATTCATAACGAAAAAAACATAGTAGTTTTCATTAGTAAATCAATGAAATTCTCCTTCGCTGTACAGGAATAGATTTTTAGTATTAACGTAATAAAAAGTAACAACAATATTCAAGCATGTATTCTTTCTGCAGATCTCAGAAATGATCATCTTCAATTCCTTGGCATTAGAGACTTTAATCCTAATCTCACTCTTAAGGTTTCCTCAGAGTTTATTAAGACCTACCTATTATCCTTTTTGTCTATAGGCATAGCCGTATATATGCAATAATATATGTTTATGTTTGTGCGTGCGTGCGTGCATATTTGTATAAGGAAATTCTTGATGAATACATGACACCAAAGGCAGCCAACAGAGGAATAGACTTTTGAGTATTTTTGAGGGAAATATATTTAAGTCACCTTGTTCCATCTGTTAAAAAACACCATGAAAAGTGCCCATATTCATGTAATAAATTCTTATGGATTCTTTTAATGGTGTTGGTTTTCAATAACTTATTTTGTCTCTGAAAAACATTTATTGTGAAATAATTGCACTTACCAATTTTATCACATGCTTCACTATCAACTGGTTCACTAGTGCAGCATCTATAAAAAATAAAAGTAATAAGTAATAAAAAGATAATAAATATTTATTTTGTATAACATTTTACCATCTTGAAGTTAAGGCTGAGAACATATCAATGAATCTTAATTTTCCTTAAAGCAGAACCCATAAAATCATAAATATTTCCCGCTTCTAAAGAATTCTCGAACAAAAATGTCAGTATTTTTTTAATTTAGTATGATTCAGTCATAACCCCAGAGCAATCAAAGTACTTCACATGCCATATTCTGATATTTCATTAACCATCATTGAAGGTTTCTATAAAGCCTATGTTCTACCTCAACAAAAAGATGAAAACAATTTGAATGTATATTAAAATTAATGCTATAGATTTTGCTCGATATGGTAAACGAATGAGAACTTTAACGTATGTACCTAAATTAGTAAAAATAAAGAAACAATTTGAAATAAATGAGGATATTCTGTCGAAGCATTTACACAGATAATAAAGCTTATACTTAATATTATATGAGTCCCGAGTACTTGTTTATTTGCTGGTTCGCGGGCATCGTGGCGTCCACGGGACCGGCAGCGCACGTCTTTTCCGCGTAAGCCGCCTCCAGGATCTCGTCCATGAGCTCATGGGGCAGTATATCCTCGCAGACCGGCTGCACCCGGGACGGACAGGCAGCACTACACTGCCTCGGGCACCACCTTCGGGACGCGAGGGCGTAAAAGCGAGAAACGGCGTTGAATCACGCTGAGGCGTCGCTGCGGCCGAGCGCGAGATCGATGCCGCGCGCAGCTTAAATTGATTACGAAACGTACTTCGGACACTTTACGCTTGTCGACTTGCCCGCCGGCATGTTCTATCCCGAGGTGCCACACTCGACGGCCTCCGAGGTGGAGAGGCGGCTATTGCCGAGAGGACGCCGCATCGACGATGCTCTTCCGTGCCACAGCGGAAGAATTTTTCCGTCGTGATGGTTATGGCCGTGCTGACTGTCGACTTTTGTTTATACGCGTACGCTATACACATAAATATGATTGCTTGTCGCGTCGAGATTAGTACTGGTGTATATATATATGAAAGAAAATTGATGACGATCGCGGGAAATTTATCAAGTACCTATATTTTGTTTTATTTAAAGTTTAAAAACAGTGTAATGGAAGTCCATTGTTAATTGACTTGTATTTTTCTACAGAGAGAAAATAGACTATGCATAATGTATATAATTATAATTGTTATTATTTAAAGTTATATTTCCCCAATGAAATTAAGAAATTCACCATTACTTAAATAAAATGTAATGTGTGTAACCACCTTCATTTTCCCTACCAAAGGGTTAAAAAAGGGTTAATTAAGTAGAAGGTTAAATTCCTTCTTCTATTAAGGAGCTTCATTTTCCCGACCAAAGGGATAAAAAAGGGTTAAGTAAGGGATTAAAAAAGCGTTAAAAGGGTTCAAAAAGGGCTAAGTAAAGGGCTAAAAAAACTTATATATATTAAAGCAAATGGTTCGCCTGATTTTTCATCTTTTTTTGGAGAGTAAAAGTAAATTTTGTACTTGTTAAATGGCCGAATCCAGCTCAAAACGAATAGCCAGAGTATATGCCTACTTCACCGATCGTTTTAGAATCAAAGTATTGCTATTCTTCTTGAAAAAGGATTCGACACGTATTTTGTCATTTTTCGATTGCACTAAAATTACATCTGGTCAACATTTTTTTACAAAATCCTAACTTTCAAATTTAATTTTTCAATGTTATCTTCAAATAGCTGGCAATTTACGAGTTTCTTAAGTACTTGAGTAAACTATATGCGATCTTACTCAGATTAGCGCCTTGTTTCATATCCTGTATAACATTTGCATAAAAATGAAAAAATGCATAAGTTATGCAGTTTTGACTAAAAAATGCACTTTTTGGAAAAATGCATTTTTTTCAAAAACCCCATGCTTTTTTCTATGAAAATTTACTTGAAGATAGTAGGTGTAAATACCTACCAAATCATGTTTGTCGGATATTGTAATTTTACCCATAGAAAGAGAAAAAAAATAAAAGCAATAACATTTTTAGTTATTACGATGGTAGTCAATAATAATCAATTAAAACGGATGTTTGTACATATTTAAGTAAGCGTATATGTAAGTAATATACATATTCGCACTTGCACGCTATAATACTTTTTTTTCATTTTTTGATTTTCAATTTTCTATATTATTTTATTTTTATGACTACCTTTGTTTATATTTTGTTCTGTTTTAACTTCCGTTAGTGAATGATCGGCAGTTCTTGCTGTACAACAATGTGTTTTATTATTAGGTACATGTTTCTTTAACCTATGGGCTAAACTCATATATATATATGAGGCGTTTCACGTCAACTGCCCCAGATCGGCGCGCGAGTGCCAAATCGTGCTATTTCCAACTCATGTTTATGGTACTCAAATGTAAATTTTCCATTTTCACCTTCAAAAACGACAAAACATTTTATATCTCAAAAACCTCGCTGGGGCAGTTGACGTGAAACCCCTCATATATGAGTTTTTCAATTCCAGAATATTTGGGAGTTGTAAGCCAAACAATATTTTTTGTTTTAATTGTTCTATTTAAACAATTGTAAATGTATTATTTTAATTGCATCAGTATATTTTTGAAAATGTATTGTAAAACAAGTTGCGTTTTGAATAGATTCTTTAAGATGCTCTCGAAGATTATGCGAAATAGCATAATGCTTTATAAGTCCACACACACCATCTTCAGCTCCTTTGCCGTGCTCAGTATCAGAGAATAACAATTTTATATCATATGGTTGGTCTATTTAATAGACCAACCCTTAATATTTGTATACCCAACTAAGTACCGAATACTCAATAAATATATATATATATACACACACACACTCTCTCTATCTCTCTCTCTCTCTTTCTCTCTCTCTCTCACTCTCTCTATCTCTCGCGCGCTCTCTATCTCTCTCTCTTTCTCTCTCTCTCTCTATCTCTCGCGCGCTCTCTATATCTCTCTCTCTCTCACTCTCTCTATCTCTCGCGCGCTCTCTATCTCTCTCTCTCTCTCACTCTCTCT
>JAPYZP010010227.1:0-11655 GCA_030522985.1 Torymus sinensis
AAAGAAGTGCGAGAACTCATCCGCGTACCTTTTCTACTCTGCGGTCGCCTTCCCGCGCCCCCGCGCGTCGTTTCACCGACGGCGGCAGACTTGCGCGTTTCTTTGCGAGATTGATCTACGATTTACGAGCGGACCCTTTCCTCTTTCTTTCTCTCTCTCGCTCTTTCTCTTCCTCTCTTTCTCGCGGTGGAACGCTCGTTCCTGCCACACATAACTCGCGCGGCTGCAGCCGTCGTTGGGCTTTCTTTCTCCTATTGCTGATGACTCGCCGCGAATATTCGCCGGCCGACAGCCGGAATATTTCTAAATAATTTGTAAGCTATGCTAGCTGCGGTCGTTCGCTGTGTCTTGTGGCTTGTGTTTTACTATTCTTCCAAGTAAATCGAAAATTAACGACATGTGCCGCAAGCGTTTGACTGGTGAAAAGGTAGAAATACTGTACTGTATGATATTTTAGCAACTCTCAGGTTAAAATGGTTGAAAAAAAATGATTTTTATGGTTTTAAGAAAATTACTTACATCGCTCTATTTTTATAGAAATTAAACCAATATATTAAAATATAAATTTTGTTCATTGTTGGTTTCTAAAACATCAAAGACAAAACAAAGTTCCGACTTAGAGAACGCCAAAAGGCGGTCAATGATGATAATTATAAGAAAAAAATAAAGAAAAAATTTAATTGAGCACTCATACACACCAATTAAGGGGAATTTCCCTTAAAAGTCCACTGGCGCAGCCATTACTTTAATCCTGACATATTGAAACATAAACTCGAGATCAATCAAAACTCGGGAAGAGAAAAATTATATATGTTTGCAAGGGGCCGGCCCTTCGCGCTCGGGCGCTCTCTCGCGTCGGCTTGTCAGTTTTCAAAAACTTAACAAGCTCTCGCGAAATAACAAACGTAAATCTGCCCAGGCCTCGCTCTCTCTCTCTCTCCTTCTCGCTCTCTAATTACACTTCAAGAAATATATATATTCGACGCAATGAAATCTCAGAAGAATTTAATGACTTTCTCTCTATACGCACGCACCCCCACTACTCTCTCTCTCTCGCCCTCTCGCCTCCTTTATTCGCGTGCATGCACGTTATGTGCCGCGCAAATCTCACTAATTGATCCGCACCCCTCGTGAGCCACAGGCTGCCTCGCGCTGGCTCACCGACTGCGTAACGCACTTTTTCCAGAGCGCAAAAGAAGGCCGTGCAGCGAGCGCGCGACAATAATAAAAAAAGAAAATAATAACAATGATCCGAGCCGCGCAGTCGCAGGCTCGCGCGTCGCGCGCACACAGTTGGCGAGCGTAAAAATCTAAGTAGGAAGAAATTGAAAAGTGAAAAATCGAGGATGAAAAGAAAGGAGCGAATGACCCGCAGCGCCGGGCGCGAAAAAAGGAAGTGCACAAGAAGGAATCGCGCGGGGAGAAAGGGAGAGCAGGGGGAGAGGAGGTGACAGGGAGAGAAAAAGAGTTCATAATATAAGCCTCGTCGTCGTCGCAAGCGGGTGCTGCTGCTGTTGCTGCTGCTGCACCTCGAGGGACGGCGAGATGCAGGCCAGCCATTGGTCGCCGGGGCGCCCCTACCCCGCTCACACGTGGGCGTTCATATACGTGCTGCAGGCTGCACACGTGCGTGCATGTGCAACGCGAGTGAGAAAGAGAGGACGAGGGAGAGAGAAAGAAAACGTCGCCTGCTCCCCCTCTCCCCCGAGAAAGGGGTTACTGTACCGTCGCCGTCGTAAAGCAAGCAAGCATGCGAGAGCGAGGCAGCGCGAGCGGGTGAGGGGTGGCGCGGCAGTCATTCTCTCCTTTCCCTCTTTTCCCTTTGTTTACCTTGGGTCGATCATTAAAATGGCCGCCGTATCGAGGCGCGCTCATTGGCCGAGAGGAGCCCTTCGCGCCCCCCTCCCGCCCCGCCGGCGGCCTACCCCCCCGACACACGTTGTTCTTCCTGCCCTCGCGCACTGCCTCCACCCGTCGTCGCCGTCGCCACCGCCGCCGCCGTCTCCGTCGCTGACTCTCGCGTCATTGCTCCCTTTCTCGAGCAGTGCACTTACTCCGCGTGTGTGCGTGCGTATGTGTGTACGTGCGTGTGAGAGAGCGCGACGACGAGCCCTTTCGCTATATAGAGCGTGCTCATCGTCGCGGAACTCTCTCGCACCTATCGTGTCATACACTCTCTCTTTCTCTCTTGCATCCGTATACGTATATATATGCATTTATATATATATGGGGGCGGGGAGGATGCACGCAACTAATGCACTGTGACTGCCGCGCGCGCGCGCGCGTATATGCATAATGGATGCGCGCTACGAAGTATATAGTATTGTATGTCGTGCGCGATCTTGTAGATCAGAGGCAGAGTAATTTGCTAATTTAACCAATTACTTCTTTCGAGCTGCGCTCTCGAGAACGTCACAAAGGGAATCGGCGGATACACTTTTTCCATGGCTAACGAGGCGTTATTATTTATATGCAAATGAAGTTTGCAATGACAAAACTCCGCGTTTCTAAGTCGCAACTAATTATTCTGTTGCAGTACGTATTACTAATTTACAAACACAAATTTTATAGCTTTAACAAAATACAATATTCAGTTACAGTAACGGAAATTTTTACATTTTATTCGTATATATAATGCACAATTTATTGAATAAAATAGTAAACGCAAAGAGCAGAAGAATTCATTAAAATCAATGGATATATTAATATTGCAATGTGAAAAATATCGGTCTTTTTAGCCTTTCAATATTCAAACTGCTATTTTAAACTGGTAGTATATTAAATGAAAAATTGAAACGATTCTAATTAAACTACGCTGCATTTTTCAGACTCTTTTATCTTTTGTATATTTTTGGAACTTCAAAAGAATTCACAGTTTTTTGAATTCATAATAATCTACGTATTCATTTTTGAAAATATTATTCCAGAAAAATCAAAAATATTCTGCATTTTTGTTACATTTGAAATATAAATTTAAGTTGATTTGTTAAATTAAAATTCTCGAATTAAAAAAGATATATAGAATTAATTATTTAAAAATTACTTCGGAGATCATTCTGGATGAAGCAAGAACGAAATGTAAGAGAAAGCGGCAAGGTATCTGAGCGCGAAACGCAGACATGTAGGCCGTACGCGGTGCATCGCACTCTTTTGCAAAAGGAGTTGCATAGGGTGCCGAGAGGAAGCTGCTGTTGCTGCTGCTGCTCCAGCGACGTCGGTGTGCATGCCCTCACGAGTGCTTAGGGTTTCTCCCTCCCCCTCCCGCGCGTGCTATTCTCGCGCCCGAGTGTGAGTTTTCATACAATGGCGAGGAGAGAGCGAGCGAGAGCTCACGCAGCTTCGTGCGTTCTTTTCATTTATGTCATTTTCATCGTTATATTACGTTCCTACGCAAGTACGATTCCCCTCCTTGCGCGCGCGCGCACGCGACAAGCGCGAAAGGCTTTACTTCCCTTTTCTTTCTCAACGGACTTTTTCCTCCTTCTCGCGCCTTAGGTGCCAATGTACGGACTTCAAGTAACGCAGTATAGAGGATGAGGGTGTTCATCTCTATAGGTGCGCGTCATGTATATGTGTGTATGTGTGAACCTGCAGCGGGGTGCATTGACGTCATTCTTTCTAAGTCTCAGCGGGAGGCGTTCAAATTAAATGAAATCCAGCTAACGGGGGAAAATCGGGCTTTCGCGCGGAGATTTTTCCACAGACAGTTGATGGACATTTTTTATTTAATTATCTGTTTTCGGTTTTCCAAAACAGCTTTTAGAGGACTTTTTTTTAGAAATTATTTGGATGTCATTGCCCGGAAATCTGCCTAGAATCTATACTGATTGAGTAGAGTGGGGGGTTTCTAAAAATAAAGATAATCAAGTCCAAGTTAAATTGTAGTCTGGATAAAAAAGTGACTTTGCGTGATTGAATAGCGTTATATCTACCGTACAATAATAAACCGTCAGAATCACGGAATGGTAGCATTTAATTTATTAGCTCAGTTATAATTCTGCAATTTTTTCCAATACTTCTAATTGCTATCGTGAATTTCTGGGGTTACTGTATTTTTAAATAAAAAATGGAAAACGAAATATTCACATATGAATTTTGAATTTCCTTATTTTTTCATCACGTCCAGCCCCTTTGCTAATACTTTTCACGATATCGGAGATAACTGCACCTTGCGCGAAGCAAAAATTACGGGAATCTGGTGAATCGTAATCCCCGGCTAGCAAAAAAAAGAGCGAAAAAGCGGCTTACATGTTTAAAGGTGCGGAGGAAGAAGCCAGAGTCAGTCGTCCGGCGGCAGTTTTCGCAAGCTGCTGCTGCTGCGGCGGCGGCCCATTCTTTGAAGGAACAATCGCGGCAATTAAGCAATAAGCCCGAAGCCGTTCAAGAAGAATATACGCGCGCTAATACCCGAAAACACGTGGAGGAAGAGGAGGGCGCAGAGCGCGCAGTAAAAGGTGGATTGTTTCCCAAATTGAGGGCCTCGGCGATCGCGGCTTCGGCCTGAATTCGGGGAATGCGATCGGCTTACAATAGTTCAGAGGAGGAGAGCTGCGGAATTAAATCGAACGTGTCTCCCGTGGTTTCGCTTCGCTTCGTTCGCGTGTGTGCCCCGCGCTTGGACAGCCAAATCGTGCGACGGACACGCGGCACCCTAGCGGCACCATCAATTTTTCTCACCAGACACGACGCTTCTTCTTAGCACCAGCCTCGATGTCTTGCTCTCGAAAATCTTGAAATTGCTGAAAAAAAGAAGGAATTTTCGAGTATAGTAATCATAGATCTACAGTCATCAGAATACAGTGAGAAATATCAAATGATTTATTTCAAAAAATTTTTTTCTAAGAATCGCACTTGGATCAATTCCCACGGCTTAATATAAATCTCCACACCTTTGAAGGTATATGAGGAACGACGGTTATAGCCTATAAAAACAACGTCGCCATCGCAGCTGAATTAAGCATCGAAAAAAATTGTCGCGCAAATAGATATAAATATACAGGGTGCAGGCGGCGGCGTAGGACGAAAAAGCTTGTAAGATATTTAGGCATTCATCCGCAAAATATACAGGAATGTCAAGCAGCGGCCGTCGTTGCGCTCGAGCGCGCAGTAGAACGAAGATTGATAGAACAAGGGAGAGAATATGGAGAAGAACAAGAACTAACCGCAGCCGCGTGTGCGCGCGGCTAGCGGGAGAGAAGAGCAACAAGACACGCGGTGCGCGCATACGCAGGAGCCGGCCGGCCCCGCTGGACGCGAAGACGGCGAAGACGAAGACGAAGAACCGCGAAGGGAAGACGCACGGCCCAGAAAGGATGCACGGGTGGGAAGGCGGAGAGGGAGGCAGAGAGGGGCAACGAACAGAAGCGAGACGAACTGTCATCGGTGGCAATACATCGTCGCCTTCCAGCGCCTTTGCGGCCAGCAGCGCGTATATATATACGTATGCGAATGTGTGTACACGCGCGTGCGAGCGAGCGAGCCAGCGAACGTGCGGAGGGAAACGAGTCGGAGCAGCAGCGAGAGAGAGAGAGAGAGAGAGAGAGGACGCGACGGATCGCGCAAACACGTGTTACGAACAACAGGTCCAGCGCCGCTTCGCACACGGGCAAAGCACACACCTACGCCGGCAGGTAGTATAGGTAGTCCTGGCAGCGTCCCCCCTCGATTTGCCCGTGCGATCCCTCCGCGAATAAAAAGAGAGAGAGAGAGGGGACGAAATCAAAGACGCGACCGAGGGAGAAAGAAGGATAGGCAAAGCGAGAGACAAAGCGGAGCAAGAGAGATGGAACAAACGAGCCGTTGTGTACAGTCGCCAAAAGCAGCATCCGCGCGGGCCACGAGCAAACTCGAAGCGAAGAGCTGAATCAGTGGAATCCGTAGAACGCGCGGCTGTATCTACCGCGGCCGTCCTCATCGCGCGATCGAACAAGCTACCTTACCTCTTCCCATTCCGACTCGACGCACATATATATATGCACACGCACAAGCGCCTCGAGGGCTCCCCGAAAATCTCACCATGCAGAGAGAAAGAGACGGAGCAAAATTAGTAGCGTCAGCGAAACAAAAGTCGCCGGTCCGAGCACGCGTGGACTTTCCCCACCTTTCTCCTCCTCTCTTCCTTTTTTTATCGCCCGCGCGCGAGAAATTTCCATACGGAAGAATGGGAGCGTTTTTCGGGCCACTTGAATGGCGGGGGGGATAAGGGGGATGATTTTATTGCGAATTGCCGGAGGCGGCGGCGGCGGCGCATGCACTTGTTTTTCACTCGCGGGCTTCCTTTTTGCGCTCTCTCGTTACGTATGCGCGCGCGATATTTCGCCGATCGCGTGAATCGATCCTCGGTTAGCAGCAGCGCCTCTCTCGGCTTTTCGGGGGCCCTTTGTTTTCGTCCCCGGCAGCCAAAAGTGTCGGGGCTGTACAGTTAGGTCTTTTTGAAATTTAAAAAGAGCCCGAGACACAGCCCGCAATGTGCATAATGCGACCGTTATTGTGCTATAAACTTGTCGGGATCGGCGCGTTATATAGCGTATTTAAGCCGAATGTATGAATTGAGGAGTAATATATATTCAGGGCGCTAAGAATTGTTCGTAATATAATCCATATTTAGTACGCGATAAGTTGACCGAAATAATTATGTGTACTAAGAATATCGATTCGTTATTCTATAAAAAATCAATTAATTCTAGGTTGAAAGTATAAAAACTTCGACTATAGTTTATTAATACTATTCCGATATTTACGATCTAGTGGAATAGTTCGTCCTGATTCGAAAAGTAATTTAATACAGTGATCTCGTTCGATAATCAAGGTTTCATCCATCCCGATGGTCTATATTTATTCCGAAAAAAGTCGAGAAAAAATAAACGACAAAAAGGGGTTTCGTTTCGAAACGCGCCTGCCACATAAAGTGTGCGCACGGAATCTCTTTTTTTTGCCTTATTCCATCGTTCTGAGGAAACACAATTAAAATTTCCGCGCGTATACGTCTTAAATCACACAGCCGAGCGGCGTACGCACACAATAAACCTAGTTTTTCAAATCGAACGTTTTGCAATGGAGTCTCGTGTTTTTTTCACCGCTGGAATACCGTGTGTCTACATATACCTGCTAGCAACGTTGCACACACATATCACACAGAGCCGGCATTTTAACATCACTTCAATTCTCGCGAGCATTCGTTTGAACGCGCGCATAGGACGACGAGGTTCGCTCACAGAACTTTCCTGTATTAAATTCCAATTTACCTTGTTCTCAGGAGTGCACGTAGGTATATAATGATAGCGGGTATAGCGCGCCTCGTGTAACTCGGGTCTCCGCGTGCGGCCGATCCCGCGCAACGGGGCCAAGGCTGGTCAGATCGCGAGAGAGGCGGCAACGACAGTCGAGCGAGTAGTTCTAACGCGGACGAGCCTCAAAGATGTATAAAAGACGGCAGAGCGGTAGCGGCAGAGATCGGCTAATAACCCGAAACTCGTAAAGAACGTTGGCCCCGCAATAATCGGCCGAGAGCGCTCGCGAGCATTAAAAAGACCCGTCGTTCCCCGGGAGATTAACTCTCCGCGCGCGATTTAATTTCTCATATTTAATATCTTTTCCTGGATATCGCCATGCGCGCGCTCCGTCTCTTTCTCTCTCTCTCTCTCTGCTCGCTGGCTTTGGAATTATAGGGAAGCCCCATTAAACAAACGCGGAGGCGTAATAAACGCGATTTACTGTTAGCTCCTCTCCTCGCCGCTCGCCCGGCCGATATTAATAATCGTCGATCTTAGAACTCGGCGATTGTGCGCGCGGCGGCACGGAGACGCTCGTTTGCGCGCGAGCGCTAGAAAATGATAGAACGTATATCGGGAGTTCGTTAAGTGTAGTCAAACGAGCGCGAATCATTTAACGTCACTGTTTGCAAACAGCGACATAAGTCGTGGGCCTCGAAGGATTATTAATCGACCTATGGGTTTTTGCGGCACTTTTTGCCGGAAAGATGCCATTTTTTCTGACCGTTTCAACGATCGCTCGCTTCAGATTTTTCGTCGTTTATATTCAAAAACACTCTGTCTTCTGACAAATTTTTCTTGACAGTCGAAAGTTTAATCATTTTGACTTATATCTTATTAATTATGCATACTAATTAATGATAATAGCGAAATATAAATGCAAATTCTCATTACGATATTTATTATTATGAGATGATAGGTTGGTGTACAAAAAAAGGAAGCCATATTTTTCAAACGGAAAATAATTGTCTTGAAAATTTGTAAATATTTAGTATAAGACAATTGTCGTCGTCGACCTTGCACATTCTACAACATTTTAACTGTTATTAATTATTTTTTAATTAATCGGTGACTAATTCAATTAGACCGACTATTCATTCATTGATGAAAATTTATTACTCTTGCGCTGTCTTCTACACAATACGTCCTGTTTGCATGCGCCTTATCTCTTGTATAATTCATAGCAAACACTATTGTTTTTCTTCGTGGCAGCATTCGATATACCTATGGCAATTGCTTTTTCTACACACCCACGGAGTTTCTCGTAAACGCGAACGATTCATCCATATTGAAAGGGGGATATTGTCACAAGTTTTCATGAATTTACTGCGATCCCCGCGTGGTTACAGAGTTTTTAAGGGCCGCAGGAGAATAGTTTGCGCAGGAAAAATGAATCAGATCACAAAGTCCTGGCTGGAAGATCTAGGCCACTCAATGCATAAATCCATAATTTACCGGCCGATCTACGAAAGACTCTTGCAGGCACATGTATATATGTATATATACACGCGCGTGTGTTCTCCTCCTGCACTCGAGTCCGTATCCACACACGTGTCTGCGCCAGCTCTCGCGCATACATACGTGTGAAAGCGCGAGCAGGCTGGTCGATAAATTAGTAACGGCCGCAAACGAATCGCCTTCGTCAGAGCAGTGCGCCGCGCGCGCGTGCAGCAGAGAAACGCACTGCTGCGCGTAAATCACTTTATGCGGGGAATTTATTGCGCCGCGCCGCCGCCAGCTCACTGACGGATTTGTCCTCGATCGGTTATATTATACGATATGTATAAAAGGACCGATGAAATGATTCAGCCGTAATTGACGTCGTCGCCGATTAGAAGCAGTGAGAAATAGCGTGATCATGCGCAGCAGCGCCGGCAGCCGATGGGTTAAGTGTAATGGCTCGATTTCAAAATGTCGCGCACGCGCCTGCAGAGGCGGCCCCTTTTTGCCATTTCTTCTTTTTAAACGCCGCGATCAGCCGTTAACAAGAATTATTGCGGCCTACTGCGTTTAGCCGGGAAATTCATAATGTAAAGTGCTGTGTAGGATGATTGCAGGGACTTAATTTTCTCCGCGCGCTCGCGACGGCTCTTTTTAGCTTTCGCTCGCTAATAAGTAAAAGTGTGAAGTTATTAAATAATAAATTTTGTGCGCGTCTAACACGGCATATAGTTGCTCGTAATTAGAAAAAGGTAATTTCTTAATGCGCGCATAAAATAATCTCATTATGAATTCAAAAGCGTTTCGAAGATTACGTTAGAATTTTAAATGAGGAAACTTGAGCACCTGTGATTGATGATTATTAGGAAGCATTACTACTGAGCGTTAGAAAAAATTAGAAATTGTCTTCTTTTCATCCGCGTACAGTGCAAAGTACGTGATGTCGCTCCGAGCTACACATCTGCGTTACGCGTAGGCTGACCTGACGAGCATTTCCAAAGACATTTGAAATTAGCGGAGGATGCGTCAAAGAGGTGACTGTTCTCGCTTAAAATACGCGATACAATTTATCGGCCATTGTTATTAAATTTTTCCGCACTCGGCGCGCGCGCCACCGCAAAAACTATTATGCATAATAGACTATACTGGCGGCCACGTACCTCGCAGCTCTCGATGCTTTACGGTTAAGCGAAATTTATGCCTTTTGTCTCTTGGCATTACGCTAATGTTTTCGAAATGACCTATTCATCAAGTGGCGATCGCGGAGCCCACCAAGAAGCGAAATCAATTTCCCGATCAATTACTACGTCACGACTATCGCTCTTTCGCACGCGCGCGCGCACCCTGCATATACACCTTCATCATCGTACACCCGCGTGAGAGTAAAATCTCTCGACTTTCTTTCCATCCGCGCCGCGCGCAGCCGATGAAAGTAATTTCCCCATCATCGCGGCGCGATCGATCGATCGACAGGAGAAAACGCGGCAGCCATCGATCATCCGCGTGCGCGGAATCTACTCCAACATGAAGCGCGTGCATGTGTGTGTGTATGAGGTATGTGCAAGCGACAAAGGCAGTAAGGAGAGAGAGAGTGAGAGAGAAAAAACGAGCTGCAGACGTACGTACTGCACGCAGCGTTGTCGAGAAACGCGTCGAAAACGCGCGGCTTACGTAACTTTTCCGTGCGCGCGATAAAATACGCTCGCCTTCGGTTCATCGGCAGCAGCTCACGCTGTGTATTACTACCGCGAGCGCATAGCGCGCGTATGCTCCATGAAAGTTTCATAGATTCGTTTCATTACCTTTCCAGGCAATGGCATTGTTGCGGCAACGCGCGAGTGAGCGGCGCGGCGCACACCGCCCGGATAAGCGAAACGACGCCCGCGCCGACGTGTATTTAGGAGCTCGGCTCTATATATACACGCGCTCGCACACCGATTTAGGAGCGTATATCCACGCGCGAATATTTGCACGTCCGGGGATTTTTTGCTCCCCCCTGCAGCCAGCCAGCTCGTTATTTCGCGTGTCGCGATCGTGCACCGTTACGACAAGCCGCGGCTGCTTTTTAGCGAAACCGTTTCGTCGCGGACGACTTCTTGCGGATTTATTAACAAAGGCGAGCACTGCCTATCCGGCTTGATGAAAAGTTGTTTTCCACCTTTACGCCGGGGTTTTAGGCTAATGGAAAACGTGTTGCGCTCCCTATTACTTTACGTAAATATTGCGCACCTAACTATTCTCAGAAGAATGTCGTGTACACTGTATCCACGTAAAACAATGTGACCTGTCAGTTGCAAGTAAATCCGTGTTTTTCAATGGGATTTTTTTTCTATAGCTTTAAAATATATACATTTGATCATGTGTTTTTACATTGTAACCAAGCTGAGACATTTACAATAACGTGTTTTCTATTTAAGTAAGAAACTAATTGTTTTCTTTTTTCTCTCTTTCAGGTAAGTTACCTGCACATTTTTGATAAATCTTCTTTCTACGTAAGTTAATCAATATATATTGCACATAAAAAATTTATACGAACATACGGAAATTGATATATGTAATAATTTACCTTGATACTCTCTAAAGTTGTATAGTGAAAATTCACCATTTCATTAGTAGTTTGAAAAAAACTACTAAGGAAATAGTGAATATTCACTAATATATTAGTAGCTTTTTTCCACTTAATTGCAATTTAATTTTACTCTACCATGGTGGAGCAATTTTTACTAATTCAACTTTAGAGAGTAGATTTTCAATACTCATCTGAATTTTATTTTAATTTTTATGAAAAATATACACTGAAAAAAGATATTTTAGCAGCAAGAAGAATCCACTTGATCCAAGTGGGAAATAATCTTATTTTATGACACTAGTAGCGATTTGCTTGGATCAAGAATAAAATCTACTTCGAGTCCGTCTACTTCCCACAAGCGGATTTTTACTTAAT